>JARSSU010002161.1:0-31509 GCA_029619165.1 Eurosta solidaginis
TAATCGAAATAGAGGCGTGGCACTGTCCATTAAAAAAATGTCTCCCAATTTCCTTCCAATTAACTTTGGTAAGTGAAACATCATGATACTAAACTACTTTTCAGATCGCGGGTTCGAATCGAGCTCAAGACCTAACAATAATTATTTTATCATTATTATTGCTATGATAATTTTTTTCTTAATTGAAAAAATTATTAAATTAGAATAGAAGAAAGAAAAAATTTAGACAACTGCCAAAGCTCGTTGTATAGATCCATTTCGGGAACTGCTAAATTCCTTCATCGGCAACATTTAGGCGCCGCTGCTATAACCATTCAGCCATCACAGCGGTTTTTTGTTTGTCTTCATTATTATTGTTAAAGCTATTTTTCGCTACGATATAGCTTATTATTCTAGCCCACGACCCTTTTAAACATCTTTTATATAAAAGTGGGCGTGGTTCTTAACTGATTTTGTAAATTTTTCTTCAAAGTATTCCATATAGTAAAGAAAAGTTATCTGTCGAATTTTGTTATGATAGGTTTGATGGTTTTTGATTTATGGTTAATAATATTTATAAAATTGATTTTACCGTCTTATGACGTCATTGGTCACCTCAGTATTAGCGCCAATGACAGCCGTTTGTGACATACCTCAATTTATAGTCGTTAGAAGACATTGGGGGAGAGTACAAGGTACAGGGCAGTGATTTGCCATATTGATAGCTGTGCCTTGAGGTTACGTTCTTATGATACCCTTATTATTCTCTTCCAGACAGGGTGACCATTGCCCAAATTTTCAGTCCCCTTGATTAAGACACGATTACACTAATCGAAACATGCTTTCGCATTGCCATTGAAAAAAATAGTTCAATAAATAAATAAATATATGCTAGGAGCAATATATCTCCGAAGAGAATTTTAGTCCGACCTTCTCTTACAAATTGCGTCGTGCTCTTTTTTAACTTTTTTCTAAAAATTGGTGGGACGGGCAACTAATAATTTTCCGCCGACTCAGAACAGCATCTGCGAGGCAGATGAGTTTTCACTGAGTGTTGGCCAACTTACTGCCCGAGGGGCGACCCCGCTGAGAAATACTATCTTAGAATTGAAAAAAAAATTCCTAAATTTTTGATACCGTTTGCCCGGAAAATGAACCCAGGATCTTCGGTGTGGCGGGCGGAGCACTAATACCTAAAAACTCAGATGAAATGTGGACAAGTAACTTTGTTACCGCCAAGAGCTAATTGGGGGAAAAACTCTGCTTGAGCTAAAATTAATTATGTGGCAATTTATTGAAATTGCTTCAAATACAGCAAATAATGAAAAATTATAGTAAATAAATCAAATTAAAAGATACGAAAGTATTGATAGATACGAAATGTATGCATGTATGTAAGTGGTGCATTCCATGCTAGGTCATGTGAATAATAAATACTGTCTCACAGATTTCGCAAAAAACCTTTGACCCTACCTTATATCCTGAACATTTTTAATTTTCTTGAAATTATTTTACTCATGGAAAATATTAAGATATGGGAAATATTGTAGTTAACTCACTAGTCTGATCCTGTAAGTAGAACAACAAAAAAATCGCAACTAGAATAAAATTTTTTGTGTAATTTTATTTCAAATAATTTCGGGACTATTTTCAAAATTATAATAAAAAATTCATAAAAAATATTAAAATTTTGTTTCCCTTTATCATTCGCAGGCTGTTAGAGAAAGTTCCAGGGCACGTTCAACTGCATACCTAAAGTCATATAAACGGGTTTGAAAAGAATTTTTTTTTAAATATTTTTTATAAAAATATTTCTAGATTTTTCTTTAGAGTTTTTGTTGTTGTTTTGGAAAACCCTGCATACGTTTTAAATAAAATTACATTAACGATATTCGGACAGTGAATTAACTTAACGATTTCCGATTTCTAGGATCTTTGCACAAAAAAAAATATATATATATATAAAGAAAAAAATATAAATCGTAGTCAGCTACGCTCTTTAAAATTTTAAAATGAAAAAAATATGGGCGGATAAAAAATAATTTTTTTTAAAGAAAACATAAATTCTACGTGAAACTTGCCTTTGCAACAATATTTTTAAGAAAAGGCTGCAAATGTATGTGCAATACAAAGCTGTGTTCAGCGTTTAAGTGCATAAGCATATAAACGTGAAAGCATAGCAGCGTAAAAGTGGACTACTGGAGAAGCGTACTAACGTAAAAGTATGCGAGAGTGAAAGCATGTTAGCTGCAAAAAGTTTAAGCATAAATTCATATAAGTGTAAAAACTTTCCAGCGTAAGAGCGTAGTTGCGTAAATGCGAACGAGTGTGCAAGTGTATCAGCTGAAAATGTTTATAGTATACATTTATATAAATGTAAAAAACGCCCCAGCTGTGCTTGTGCTAAGCGTACATAAGCGTGAAAGTGTAGCAGCATAAAATTGTATTATTGGAGAAGCGTACTAAAGAAAAAGTGCGCAGGGGTGAAAGCGTATTGGCTGAAATCGTATTAGCATAAATTCATACTAGCGTAAAAACTTCCCAGCGTAAGAGCGTAAAAGGAAGTGAGTGTTAAAGTGTATCAGCGTATTAGCTGAAAGTGGCCTTAACATAAATTCATATAAGCGTAAAACATCCCAGCGTATAGATTAAATAAAAAAAAATGTAAGGCGCGATAACCTCCGAAGAGATCTAAGGCCGAGCTTCTCTTCCAATTTGAGTCGTGCTCCTCTTGATTTTCACTACAAATTGGCCAGATGGGACCTACATGTTTTATGCCGACTCCGAACGGCATCCGCAAGGCAGATGAGTTTTCACTGAGAGCTTTTCATAGCAGAAATACACCCGGAGCGCTTGCCAAACACTGCCGAGGGACGACCCCGCTTAGAAAAATTTTCTTCTGATTGAAAAACCTTATTTCTAAAATTTTAATGTTGCTTTGTCCGGGGTGTGAACCCAGGGCATACGGTGTGGTAGACGGAGCAGGCTACCATCACACCACAGTGACCGCCGTATAGCGTATAGATTAGTATCGTAAAAGCGTAGTGGCGTAAAAGTGTATTCGCGTACACGTGTTTTGTGATACCGAATTAGGTAAGTGACAAATGCAACATTCGTAGTCATATTGCGAGGCATAGTCGTAGTCGTAAACGTTTAGACATAACATGGAGACTTATAGGTGCATGAGCCCACTCCCAAACAATTTCAAAACTATCAATATTGCATCTTTGATGGTCTCTGAGAAAAAAAAATTAAAAACATTTATTCGAGGCGTACAAAAATACTTCAGCGAAAATTACTCAGTATAGGAGCGTGCTAGCGTATAAGCGTATTAGCAAACACGCATTTCGCCGTATTGACTTAAGAAAAAGTGAAATATTATAGGTACATTTGTAATTGTAATCATATTCGTGGTCATAGCAATAGTCGCAGTCGTAAACGTATTGGCGCAAGCTGGCTATCAGTATATGAGTAACCTGACTCGCAAAAATTTCTATCTCTTAATGGCTTTGAAGAAAGAAAAAAATATTAAAATCATTTCTTCGAGCGTCGCAAAATACTTCAGCGAAATCACTGCTGCCAAATCTAACAGTAGTTTGAGTAATCATGGAATGGAATGCCCCCCGTATGTTAGTGTGTACAATAATTTGTTAATAAAGCACTGGCAAAGGAAAATTGCAATTTACTTAAATGAATTCTGTTGACGATAGAGCTTAACTGTGTAGATAACTGTTGAAATTTCAAAGACAAATAAGCCGAAACCAATGTAACAAAAATTTTCAACAATAACAACAACAACGTACAAAGTAACAGCATGAAACAAACAATTTGACTAAATACCAAAGCTTAAAATGACAGCTGCGCGCTGGACAACCGACGAAGTGTGAAAATTTCAAATACTTACAAGAAAAGGAAATCAAGTGAAAGGAAATATGTAAGCATAGTGACACAGAGGATGATGCCATTTATATAATTGTAAGTTGTTAGTGTGTAAGTGTAGTCATTGTAAGTGTATATGTCCTAAACAGAATGACTGAATGCCTGATATTTGCGGCATTACGCAAATATGTCATTAAAAGCCAAAGGAAATTCACACAAGCCTGGGGAAAAGGAGGCAAGTCGGTTTGCAGCGGAGGTCACAGGGTGTCCAGAGCTTAAGTATATACAAACACAAACACACAAATTTATGAAAATTTATGTACTCATTTTGCATCAGTTGACCGCATTTGTTGTTTGTTATTTGTTTGTATGTTTATTTGTATTTCGTCGCCTAATAAAGCAGTCAATTTACAACTTGTGGTGAGCGGCAAATCATAATCAAAATCAAACTAAATCAAATCAATTCACTTTGTTGTTGGCGTTTACGTTGTTGTTGCAGAGTAGACAAGCTTTTTAGTTAGATTGGTGGCGTACATTAAATGTGTCCGATGGATAAGTCTGTTTGCTGATGGATTTGGTTTTGGACAAAACAAGCAAACAACCCTCCGACCAAACCGACTGACCGCCTGACCATTTGTGTCATTTCATTTAATTAAAATTCAATTATATTGAGTATAATTAAATGTAAACACTCTCAGAGTTGACAATGAAAGCAATAATAACAATAGGCGCACATATACAGAGCTCCAATTATCATAGAGTTGCGTACAAAGGTATATACAGCAGCGCACACAAAGGTAGCGTTCCAATGAAACCTGATTCAGATACCGATAAAAATTGAACATACAATTGCAAAAATAGTTGCGTTCCAATGGAGCGTGATCCAGATACGGATAGAAATTTAACATGCAAATGCAACAACAACGCTGTGATCCTGATATCTATCTGGATCAGTTTCGGATCAACAGGGTGGCGCTGTTGAATTGGTTTTTTGTGGAAAATTTTTGACAGCATACGCTCTGCACTTGGTGGCACTTACAGATATATTCACTAGGGCATCCGATATTACTTTGCACTGGACAACCTATAAGAACTGCAAGATAATGTGAGCAGAGCTCGACGACTCAGTGGAATGCTACTTATATGAATCAATTGTGGATCAACAGGGTGGCGCTGTTTATATGTTTTTTTTTGTGGAAAAATTTTTGACAGTAAACCGGCTGTACTTGGTGGCACTATCAGACGTATGCACTAGGGCATCCGATATTTAACACATTTTTTCCACTCGAAAATCCATAAGTTTTTACTTTAATTTTGTTCACAAATTATTAAAGCCATAAAATAGTTATATTCATTTTATACATTTTTTATTTGAAAAATACAAGAAGCCAACATAATGTGCAATTGGCTCATGTACAAAGCTCCTGACAGAAGTAAACTTTTTAATAAAAGCCTTGGGACCATAGTTTTTTAGTTCAAAACGCTTCTTTTCGTACCACTGCCGTATTTTCGGACGTGTTAGGCTAAGTAGGTCATGTTATGCGAATGAAAGATGATGCTCCGAACAATAAAATATTCTTATCGGAACCAGCCTACGGAAGGCGGCCCCTCTCCGCTGGAAGAACCAGGTGAAAAACGCTTTCAATTCCCTTGGTGTGAGCAATTGGCACCAGTTAGTCCAACCAAGAAGCGACTGGTGTGATTTGTTGTGCGGACATAACATGAAGGAACAATTCTCCCGGTTATACTGCTTCGTTCGGGTACGTTAGACTGGTGAATAGAAGTTGGGCATTGAGCTGTGTGGAAATTTTTTGTAGTTTCTAATGGACACCCACTTTCCCGAAATCCTGACTGCGCAGGAGTTTTTTTTCCTTCGGCACCAATGACTGCTTACCAAATATGCTGTCATGAGGAAGGTTGCTTGCCGTTTAATTGGGGAAAAAAGAGCTTGGAAGAGCTATTAACCCTTTTACCCCCCCCGCGAGTTAGGGGGTTAGAATATACCCGCGGTAGGTATGCCTGTCGTAAGAGGTGACTAAAATACCAGATTCAGGAGGTTGCGTAGCGCAATATATAGCTTCTCCAAACCCAATTGCCAACCTCACCTATCCGTGGCGAATCCTGTTTCATTAACAGCCGATGCCCTGGCAACCCCGAACTCCTCATGGATCTAGAGGGTGGAAGGGCAGGATTGGCCTAGAAGGTCGCATTTGGTCATAAGAATCGTTCGGAACGTACCGGATATGCATCCGGCAAAGGACCATCATCTCGATAACACTCCCCACGACCTTCGGGAAGTGTCCTTATCGCTACAACAACAACAACAACACTAACCCTTTTAAGCCTTCAAAGGCGATGACATATTTCCGGTATAGCTGCAGAGATATATGGGGATTGCTAACAGTTTATTTTATAATTTTGAGATGGCCCGATCGATCTAGGCATATGGACTTATCCCTCTGGAGCGGATATTGTTATGAAGAGACGTCTATAGTAAAGGCAACCCTACTGAAGTAGCTCACAGCTGCATTGTCAAACTAATAGGATTGGGAATCGACACGCCTCTGATCTTGTTTATCAATACATGACTTTGACGGCGATTTGTGACAGAGAGTGAAGGCGAAGGGGTGAGCTATTGCAGAGATAAATTTAAAAAAGGGCGGAAGAGTAGGTAAAGTGGTCCTGACGGCGTGGTAATTATAATTGTTGAACTATTTGCACTGATACTAGGGGTGCCAGGTGGCAAGGTGGTCTGAACTTTGTGGACTAGCTGACGACCCCAATAAAACTGTGCTGGTTATATTTGAATTTCCACTACCACCTTTCCTTTCAATTTCAACCCTTCCGTGAACCACTTTTCTCGTCCTTTGCATCAGTTGACTTCCTACGCTTAGTATATTTTCAAGAAAATCAAAATATTGATACCCATACGGAGTATCGGAAAACATTAGTCGTCTAAGCCCGGTAAAGATTCGAAGCCGGTAAGAATTATGGATTGCCGACAAATTTGGACTAACACTGGCGCCGCAGCCATCCTGCCTACAGTGATCTGCATATCTGTTTGCTTAGCCTTTCATTCAGGGCTAAGGTAGGCTTTGGTTCTCTGAGAACCACTGATACCATTCATCCTTGTCCGCTGCAGGCAAGCCAAAATATTGACAATGATCGCCATAATAGTTGCGTTCCTCAAGACCAGAACTTTATAGAAAAGTATCAGCTTGACTCCATATCGTTAAGTGATCTAGGTGAGAGGTCTCAACTTTAGTCGATGGCGCCACCACATTAGAAGAAGGACACCAAAGTTTTCCGAGCCCTACTTTCAATAAGGAGTTTTCAAATTAGCTGTCTATCCAGTATAATTCCTAAACTACTACTACTTATAACTTTTTTCAAATTCCTGAGACTTACAGTCAATACTCCTGACACGTTAGACCAACAGTGACCACATAGCCTCCACAATGCATCGCGCGGGGCTTGCAGAAATTTACCAACACCCAAGGTGGCCAGCTCATTCACATTAGCAGGCTAGTGGCCCTGAGTTTGGCTAGTTTACTTCTCCTTGTGGCGTCCCTCTGCACTCCCTTCTCTCGATAGTTTGAAAATCAAATCAATCAGAGCCGCTGTTCACTCCATCACTAGGGCTTTTTCAATAGCTCCAAGTAAGATATTGTTAAACTCCCCTTACAAGCAAATTGGGATTCCTATAGTAGACATCAAGAACTTATCACTCGAATCTACAGATATATCAGGCGTAACGTTTTTGCGAGAGACTGAAGTACTTAGGAAATACGTGAGAGCTCATACCAACCTTCGAAATGTGGACGCCTTAGATCATGACTCCTTTTGATATTAGAAACTATTTAAATTAATTTCAATACCATACATATTCATCTCAACTCTTGCCGTCTTTCAGTGAGTTTTAGAGCTCCGGCTCACGCTCAATTCTCACGGGAATGCTCTGGATCATTGAGAGACTTGAGAAGCAGATGTCGTGAAATTTTCGCACACGTGAAATGTGATAGGTAGATGTCGCCGCTGTTTTTCTTTTAACTCATACGGCGAAAGGCTAAGCAGCGACAACTATTTTTGAAAAAGTAGGTATATTAAAGGCCGCGTTGCTAACCTAAAAAGAAGTAATTAACAAATTATCTGGCTCACAAATTGAATCAGACTTCTCTCTGGATTTATCTGGCTCAAATCGTTGTTGTTGTATTTACATGCAAAATTATTTATCTGGCTCAGGATTTTGCCACCGGATGATAGCTTCTGTCAACAGCTCAAAGTCCAATATTTTCCAAGCCAGTCTATCTCTATCACCATCAGCGCTTGACCTTGAATCTGCTACCAAAGCTAAAAACGACCCTCCAAACGTAAATAAATAACTTTTCACAACTACAAGCATAACTTTCTAATAAATTTATGATATCTTAAATGTCACAATAGTACCGTTATAATCGATTATTACACATTTCGGTCGACAACAAACAAAAAGGGGAATATCAATGAGCGCTAAGCCATTGCGTTAATGGCAGGAGTGAGAAAAGAATGGGCGAGCTATTGGGTTGGCAATGTGTCAAATGTCAGCCATGTACTACATATCGACGATGAACAATAGATGTCAAGTCATGAGAGGTGACGACCGCAACATAAAAAGCAACAAAAGTTTTCAAGTATTGCGACAACGAAAGTGACAATGTTAAGTGCCCCTATGTTGTGTGCTTTTAAATATTACAATAATACGTGCGATTGTTTGTAAATGAGATTGTTTTATGTGTATATACATATGTATGTATTTGTTACATAATAGCAGTTGACCTAAAGAGAAAAATAACAACAAAGTGAACAAACCGTGCAGGAAGTCAAGGCGATATGAAATGATTATTGCGGTGAATTATATTTAGTAGAAAAAGGATAAAAAACAGCAACAACAATGTCTAAAAAGGGCCATTTATGTGCACATATATATAAAACATATGTAAGTACATTGTATAAATGTATTTGTGTTTGATTATGGTATTAGAGAAATTGTTTATTTAATTATTTACAGGGCCGCTGATCGTACAAAACAAATAGAACATAAAACTTCGTTTTCCTGAAGGAAACTTTATACAAAAATGGTTAGTCTCAATTTTTCCAAAATTGCCTTCACTTCGATCTATACATAAGTATATGACTCCTACAGCAAATTGAATTTTTCTAGAAGTGATCGCAATGATTCCAAAAGCAATCCGAAACATCTTGAAACAGGTTCGTAATGATTCTTAAAATATGTATAAAATGGCTCTGAAAACAAACCCTTAATATTCTGGTGATAATTCAATTATTATCCTTGACTTTCGAAATAGTCCTGAAAATACTCACGAAATGGTTCCGAAATAATTCAAAAGCAGCTCCAAAACGATCCTCAAAACCATCCCTAAATATTCCGGAAATATCTCCGACATTATTCTTACAGTGTTGAAATAATTTTTAAAATATTTCCAAAATAAGGCCCGAATGGCCACAGAATATAATACCGAAACGATCGCAAACTAGGCCGAAATTATTACGAAACTAGTTCCGGCAAATTATTACAAAACTAGTTCCTTAAACAATTCAGAAATGATACAGTGAACTGTTTTGTACTGTCCCAATATCATCTGGAATAATCTTAATATATAAAAAACACGTGTCACAACATTTTTGGCCGCGATGGACTCCTAAACTACTGAACCGATTTTGAATTTGTTTTGCACCCCGTGTGTAGTTTGATCTAACTTGAAGACAGGATAGGTTATATCTCAGTTTATAGTCGCAATATTATTTTATTGCAATTTTTTTTATTTGTTTATACTTAATAATAAAATGTTACGTATACGCAGTGGCACTCATATTTTCAGGTGGTGCGGATATACTTCCGTGTAATTGCTTGGTGTTTAATTAAACAACCTGCTTATCAATAAAAAATATTATAGCGAATGATATCAAGTATAGGAAATCACCAGACCCTCCGAGAGGGTGTTTCTGAGAGGACCCGCGATTTAGAAGCACTATGTAATTTTTTTTAGTCAGGAGAGTCTTTAGTTGTGTAAAGGGTAAGAATGAGAAGAAATTGAGAGAAGAGAAAAGAGAGAAGGAGATTGAGAAAGAGATAGAATGAGATGAAGATGGAGATAGATGAAGCGAAAAAGATGGAGGGAGGAGTGAATAAAAGGAATAGGAAAGAGTGAAGAGGGGGGAGGGCAGAGTCAGACGGAAAAAGCTTATTAAAATGTATGCAGATAGGCCAAATTTAGGGCAGGACAACGTCTGCCAGTTCTTATAGTCCAAAAATCTATACCTGAAATACAAAGTGATCCCGAAGTTATCCGAAAGTGGCTGATCGCTAAATGATCCCGTAATAATATCTAAAGTAGTATCGAAATGATCCGGAGATAATCTCAAAAAAAACGCGAGTTGATTTGATGATTAGCCCGAAATAGTCCTAAAATTGTTCGAAAAAAGGTCCAAAGCAACAACCAAGCTCTTTCTCAAATGAAAGTTGGGCGTTACTGCCCATTTTTTCCAAATTACTGAGAACTCGACCTATATGACCCTCATATTTAGCAAAAAAATGGTCGTTGGAAGAGGGGGGAGCGTGGTGAAGAAGGATGTGACATTTTTCACTTAAAAAAAAATGTACATGACGTATATACTTGGTATTATTGGTCAAGGTCAATATAATTAGTGTTATACGGTTTAAAACCAATTAAAAAGTAACTGTTCCTAGGGGCCAAGGGTCCCCCCATCGAAAAACAAGAGACAATTGGAAAAACTGAGCAACAGAAATATAATCATTCTTCATTAATTGGCGCTGAAACGCCTGAGAGTTTTTGGCCGTTTCGTAACAAGTCACGCCAGCTATCCCTATTTCGCGATAACAAACGCCAATTGGGAGCACCAAGGTCAAGTTTTCTTCCACCTGTCTCTCCCAACTCAGTGGAGGTTTCTCCCTTCCTCCAAGCTACTGTGTTGACTGTTGAGTGAACATCTTTTTCAGCCGAGGCTTCTTCGTCCATTCGCATAACATGACTTAGCCAGCGTAGCCGTTTGGTTTTATTCGCTGCTCTATCGTCATATCTGCGTAAAGCTCATGCAGCTCGTCGAATTTATATGTCAACAGTAATGTGTCTGCCGAGGCGCGAATGTGCTGATCATTCTTGGATGACAGCAAGTACTTCATTTTGTCCTCATTTTCCGCAAGTACACTTTTTTTGCTTCTTTATCGAATGCCAAGTAGATAGAATTCACCGCGCAACAGGAATATCAGTAGCGATAAATACAGCGACTTAGTAAGAACTAGATGTAATTTTTCTCCAAGTGTGGTACGAATATGTCAAGCTTCGTTGGCACGTTTTATGTCAAATGGGACATCAAAAGTTGTGGCCAGGAAATGATCCGACGTGGACGTGACTCTGAGCTGCCTCATTTTACAGAACTTTAGTGACAGCTATGCATTGCCAAATACCCGATTAGGGCAATGAAGTTGCTATGCACCTAATCTCAGGGTCTTTATCTGGAAGCAGTTGTAATGCTTGAAAGGATGAGAGATGATTTGCCAAATCAAATTTGCACTATAAGTAATCACTGCATATATTTCAATTTAATCAGGATGACTTGCTGCCGAAAAGAATACTGACATGAAAATCTATTCCTGAGGATTTAATGTCTTTTATCACTCAGTCTTTAGTCTGGTTAGGTGGAATGGTATCTTCAACGATCTTTGTGAAGAAAGGATAAGCAAGATGAGATAACGTATATGGTTTGAAAGGTCAATTATAAACCTTTTGCATGAGGCGCCAGTCTGGTATCAAAATAGAGGTTAAACGATCTAGTACGATTAGGAGATTGATCCCCCCAGCGGGTTAGTGGGCTTAATTATCCCGCGGTAGGTATGTCTGTCTTAAGAGGCGACTAAAATACCAAATTGATTCAAGGGGTTGTTTAGCGCAACCCTCTGAATGGGTTGCCAGTGCAATATATAGCTTCTCCAACTCAATTTGCAACCTCACCTACCCGTGGCGAATTCTGTTTCATTAACAGCCGAGGCTAAGGCCTTCGGGGAGTGTCCTTATCGCTAAAACAACAACAACATTAGGAGATTGACATTATTCAAAATATTCAGCCGCTTGCATAGAGCAGCCAATTTAAAAAGACCACCTGAGGCTTGGCTGCGTAAACAACTATTTAAAAGGCACCTCTAAAAGTATCTGTTAGCCCAGCGTTTGTGAGTTAATCCCTCTACAATGGGAGACTGCAAGTAGGTAGCTGAATGTTTGCTGGCATCCATGGTCGCTTTGCATGTGCCATTCCCTACATATCATACCATGTTGGGCATTCTTGTTTTACAAAGCTTATCTTGTCGGTTAACTCCGAATTCATCACAGAATACAACAATGATCATTCTTTGCGCCTTTTAATTTTTTTTGTACAGTGGGAACACTGTGTAGTGTGCTTCCTCGAAACAGTACTCGATATAAGATCTCCTAATCTTATACAGCTCATTGGGGAGGATCCGCAGCACTTTCCGAGGGCTCCAACATTGTGTGCTTCACACAAATCCTGTAATGTCAAATATAAGTATTGAATCCTATTAACCAGTACCAGCCGTACTGCGAAGGTTACAGTTCCAGCACTCAAGTCTTCGTGAAAATAAAAATTTTATTGGAATTAACATACCATCATCAGGATTTTGAGTGGTTAAATTCCTTGGCAAATTCTTACATGCGAGTATTCTTCACCCTGTCACTCCTTATGCCGTAGAAATAGCCATGGTGCTCAGTTGTTTTTCCATGGTAGGGTATTTTTCGACAACCACTGTTTAAAGTAAAGTACAGCAAATTTTGTATTTGGAGCAGGAATTTTGCTATGCCGATATGCCCTCACGAGTAGGCCGACAACGTACTTACGTAGAGTTCACGACTAGTACAAATTAATGTAAAGATAGAATGTCTCAAATTGTGCGAGAGCGTGATTATGGGATGGAACTGAAATTAGCCAAGAAATCAAATACAACACAATAGCCTAATGTTTAGGCGATTGTGATTTCAGCAGTTTGACCGCGGTTCGGTCCCCGATGACACCTGTGAAATAAATAAAAACATTATGAAATTGCCTGACGATGATGACGTGGAAGTTTTCGAATGGTACCATCGCAATATGCCAGTAAATTTTTCCTTCTTTCCAGTTTTTCCCAATAAAACCAAAATAGTAATTGTTATTCAATTACCGGTGTTAAGCTCATTAATCCTTAAAAATCTTAAGTAAAATTGAACACACCATTAAACATACAAACGTTCACGACAATGCTTAAATCATAGAGAGTTCTTTTCTTACATTTTTAACTTCAACATCTTATTTCGCATTCATTCTTAAACTAAGGATGTTAAAGTTTCTAATCAATTCAATCAATTCAATTTCTCGCATTCAGCAGACATTTTTTCACTTAGATACTAAGGCCCACTTACAGTACGGCAAGTTAACTTTTTTAACTCAAAGTTACCCTGACATACATTTTTACATATTTTTTAAATTAACTCTGAGCTAAAAAATAACTTTATACTATGTTCAAACAGAAAAATAAATTGATGCAATTTCGATTTAAATTGAGTGGTGCTCATACAACTCAATTTAGCTTACGCAATAGTAATTTGATAGCTGGTTGGCTCATCGCTACAGCAACAACATACCTTTGTTCAGACTGTCAAAATGTGCGTGTTGGTATTAGACGAATGGAATTAAAACATAAAACTTTGAAATTTTTGTGTTTGTAAGAAAATGTGTTCAATGTTTTGGTTTCTTTTGAGTTTGCCATCTTCTTTTGACAATCCCTACTCCAGTGAAATGAAAGAAATAAAATCAGCTGATGAGGTGACCAACCATATAGTTGAGCCGTGCGTAACTGACGTTTAAATCTACTCAATAAACACACTTTGCAGGGTTGCATTTGAAGTTTGAAACAATTTATTATGCATTTTTTCTAAATTGGCAATTTATTAATATTATATGATAAATTGCGTAATAAATTGCCCAAATGGTATAAATTGCCAGTTTGGTGTGTGTTTGTACATAACTTTACGTTCTGAAAGTGAGCTTAAAAGTATGAATCTTATTGGTACCACTACTCCATTATTTTATGTTTTTGAACTAGTAGGGGACTGGATTGCATCTAATCGAAATCTCTCACTTAGCTGTTGCTTGCATGAGGCGACTAATTGAGCTAATGAAATATAGTTATTCTACAGAAAGTAGTTTGAAACTACTCGGTATGACTACTGGGAAAAACTAAATAAAAGTTTGTTATAAAATGATTTATTGTGCTACATTGCAAAATCAACAATACACAACCATTGGCAAAGGTTACGACCCCTAACAACAAAAGCTAGTAGCCTTCGATTGTCAAAGTCATGACATGAGTAAATATGTTTGAACATATGTATGTAACTTCATATAAATAAAATAAGGTTGGATAGAGTCTTGCTATTTAGCGCAAGTAGAAGAAAATGTTTGCGCTGTTGTTGGTTTCATGACATGTTCCAATAAAAGAAAATTTTTTGAATCGCATAAGCCTATTCAACTAATAAATAGATATGCTTGGTTGTTCCAAAATTTTACATTACTGTGTTAACTCCTTATGGATTGATTCGGCGAGAGATATGGAAATGGCGACAGTCTATTTCAAATGCGACTGTATCAAAATAGTCAAGCGTGAATGACAAAACGATCAAATTGATATGCAAATGTGTAATATTTAATTTGCCAGATGCTAAAATTTTCATTTAGTTGGCATATCAGAGTCAGGAGTGCTGTCGATCGACAGTTAGATGGGTTCGTGAAGGACGGACAAATGGCCCTTCTTGAGTAAGATTAGCTTTTGCTTGCTGGAAAGAGCAGGTGAGCCATTGAACAGATTTAGTTTTACATGTGCGATGACGGACGCAACATACTGTTCGAGAATCGTGTCAGCGGTAGCGAGTCAGCCCTGCGCTAACCATCGTGCACGCCAATGCTCCAAATCGAGGCTGCTTGGGAAATGTAAAAACGTATATGGAATGATACATTAACATCCCGCAGACAAAAACGCGGCATGTTCTAGAGCAATGGTTTATAATATTTAGAATAAAATTGGTAGATGAAGCGAAGTGAATAGTAAATGGAGAAATTGCTCATTCACATTTGGTGTTTCGCTTTCTCAACTAACACTTTTTATTTCTAACCGACAGTTCTCGATTTCAAATGGCCTTTTCGCACATTGATTTGATGATTTTTCATTATAACTAACCGAATATTGAAGTGACGATCTCTCATTTGAGTGTTCTCATTTAATTTTACAATTAAGTGTTCTCATTTCTAAGAGACGATTTCTGATTTTCAATTGACTATTCTCAGTTACAACTGATGCTCTCAAATTTTCATTTAAAAGTGACTGTTTCCAATTTCAGACAGCGCTTTCTCATTTAGAAGTGACTATTCTTAATACCAAACGACTCTTTCGGATTATCGTTTGATGATTTCTCATTTATAACTGACTACTCACTAATCGAAATTTGCGGCCTTACAATTGACTATTCTCATTTCCATGTGATGTCAATTCAGTTTCAATTGACTGTACTCATTTATAACCGTTTCTTCTCAATTACAACTTACGTCTTCTCACAAGTAATTGATTGTTCTCATATCTAAGTGACGTTTTCTCATTTACAATGTGAAACGCCGTAGTACAGTGGCCAACAGAATGAGTCGAACAAATTTTTGCTAACGATTTCTTCTTCATCTTGTAGCGATATAGACATTCCCCTAAGGTTTTGCGGAGTTTTATCGCTGTTGATGGTCCTGGAGAATAGCACTATATCACAGGTACCAGCCAGACCATGTCGTGAACGATTTAATTTGACCACATTCGATCTTCTATGTTACATCATTGTTAGGCTCTGATATCATTTTCGGCTTCATTCGCATGTTATGAAATATTTTAGGTAGATTTCGAATTTGTTTTCGACTGTCAAATCGATTCCCATTCTCGATTTATTTACGGATCCTATTTAGGTATAAGTTACGAATTTGTTTTTAGTTTCGACCGGCTTATTTTTCTAAAAAAATTTAAGCAACTTTCGCGGATTATATGTGATGTGGACATATTTGCTCTGTTCTTCCTTGAAGAAGAGGCTTTAACCTTTATTTAAGGCTCACGGAATTGGTAAACGGTCCAGTTTGAGGTTGCTCCACTTCACAACACAAATTTCTTCTTTGTGCCTGGTCTTCGATTCTAAGATTCCCTTTTCTTTTGAAAATTATTTGAAGAGACGCGAAGTTCATTCAAGATTCGATAGCGATGGTCTGAGGAGTAGGAGCAAGAATTGCACCTACGCCACCCACGTCCATCTGTTCGTCTCACGTGATAGTGCAGCCATATGCCGTCTTGATGTCTTGGAATGGAAAGAGGTCCTTGCGGCTTCCCGCAGTGGGTAAGGGGGCTTAATATATACCCACGGCAGATATGCGTGTCATAAGAGGCGACTAAAATACTTAAAAAATTTAAAAGAGTTCCAGCGCAATTTATAGATTCTCCAACGCTTGGCGAATCCTGTTTCTATAGCATCTACGTTCTAGCGACCCCAACTTAATCATGGAACTAAGGGGGGCGGAATGGCTTAAAAAGTTCAATGTGGTCCTACTAAATCATTCCCAAGTTGGTTGACCTTCCAGAGTGTCGTTTTCGCTAAAACGACAACAAAAACAACATTTCTATGCGGCCATGAAACATCTCAATGGCCTTATCAACACAGTCTTAATGAATCAAATGCTAGTTGAAGAGTTTGCAGTTCTGTAAGCAGAAGCTGTGATACTCCTGCAGTATGTGGGCATCGTGCAACGAAATACAATCTTAGGCATTCTTCGAATAAAAAGAAAGGATATATTGTACTTAGCTGCGGTACTCACCAGCACCGATCTTCAGCGGCTGAGATCGGAACGCAACACCTCACGTCGCAGCTGCAAATCTTTAGCTGGATTTTGAATTAAGTACCTTAGAAAAAATATTTTCCGATAGCCACCAGAACTTAAAAGTGTAAGGCCTTGAGCGCTTCCCATATTTTTAACTCAACCGGGTGTATGAAGTGGGGCATGTCTAACTCATGTATCGCGGTGGCGTATTAGTCACATAGCAGTCAGAAAGGACTCCCAACACCAACCAAAAATAGCTTGCCTTAAAGCCTTGGAAAGTATTATAAATGATTCTTGTACTTTCAATTCACAAAATATGATTTTTTAGTAAGTAGTTGGAGGTGAGCGCTTCGACCTTGCTGGCAGTTATTTTGTTACTGTCGTTGTACTTCGCTCAATACCTTAGGTGCGACCGATCACAAATTGTCATCAATGTCCTCTACCGGGAGTCCAAAGAAACTTGCTGTTTCTACAGAGGTGGACCATAGTGAGAGGGGTGTTAGAGGCGCTGGTTCCACATTACAATTGAAGAGATGGTTGGTGTCATGTGGGGACACATTGCAAGCAGGAAATACATGTTGTGTGTCGGGGTTGATTATGGATAGGTAAGAATTTAGCTTGTTACGGTACTCATATCGAAGTTGAGCTAGAGTGACGGGCGTTTCCCTAGGGATAGTGCGTTCCTTTTCCGCTAGTTCTGGGAATTTTTATTTAAGTACTGGATTGCTGGGGAATTCCTGGTATAGAGGTCCTATTTGTCGATATTACTGAGGACTGCTTGTGTTTTTTCTTCATACGGCTGTGATCTCAGGTGCCGTATTTCCTCATAACGCTTGCGGGGATGACCGCTTAAGCCCCTGGGATTTGTAGCCTCATCAATCAGGTGTCTTTTCGGATGCCCAGGTTTCTGAGTATTCACTAGAAATTTGTTCAGCATTTCATTTCTCTCCCTCATGGGGAGTATTCTAGCCTCATTGTGTAGGTGGTGTTCTGGGGACTCGTACCCGTAGCGGTTCGGAGGGCAGTATTTTGGCAGGGCCTGTATTTACTTCCAGTGAGTAACATTTATGATTGGCGACCATATCGGGGACGCGTAGCATGCAATCGGCCGGCCAATTGCTTTGTAATAGTAATGAGCATTTCTTTGTCTTTACCCAAGTGCTGCCGGCAAGAGATTTGAGGATTTTATTACGGCTCTGGATTTAGGAACAATTGCGGTTGCATGCTCTCCGAAATGTAGATCCTGACCAAACTTCACACCCAATATTTTTGGGTGTAAGACAGTCGGTAGCGTAATGCCATCGACGTGGATGTTCAATATTGTCGACATTTGGCGCGTCCATATGTAAATAAGGTCGCCGATGATTTGGTCGATGAAAATGTCAGGTTTCGCGTGGCGAAGACATTGGAGAGATTAGGGAGATAGCTGTTTATTTTATTACAAAGCTCATCGATGTGTGGGCCTGGGCCTGTAGCCATTATTGTGCAGTCATCGGCGTAGGAAACGATAGTGACTCGTTTCTGGTGGTGAAGGTAGCTTCGATATGTAGAAGTTAAACAGAAGTGGGGATA
Organism: Eurosta solidaginis; assembly: GCA_029619165.1. Taxonomy (NCBI): domain Eukaryota; kingdom Metazoa; phylum Arthropoda; class Insecta; order Diptera; family Tephritidae; genus Eurosta; species Eurosta solidaginis. The sequence continues at coordinate 18,391 of JARSSU010002161.1, forward strand.
GGACACCACCCTGAGGTACCCCTTATTTTATTCTTCTTTGTTTGGATGTTATGTTCCTGACATGCACCGATGCTTGCCGAACAGACAGAAAATTTGCGGTTCATCTTTTGAGACTTGAGGGAACGGGAGGACCCTTCCAGGTCTTGCAGTAACGTGCCGTAGTTGACCGTGTCAAAGCAGGGACGGAAACTATTATTCCTTTTATAATATAATTCCTTGCAAAACTATTAATTTTGGACTTTTAATATATTTGGATCAAAATAAAAATTATTTTCCGATTTTAATTACTTGAGTCCGAGAGAACTAGTTAAACTCGGACTTTTAAAAATAAAAGTCCGGAAATAAAAGTTAGTAAAAATACAGATTTTACTTTTATATGTGGACTTTTATGGAAAAAGTTCGAAAAATAAAAGGATGCATGATTCGACATGTATTGCTAAAGGGATACCTCAGAACTCAAACATTTTGACCTAGGACAATTTTTTGACCCGGACTTTTTCGACTCCGAGAAAAAAATAATTATTATTTTCCGTCCCTGGTCAAAAGCTTTTGACAGGTCCACGAATAGGAATAATATACCTCAGCCATGTCTTTAGAATAACTTATAAGTCAGCTGCGAATTACAAGCGAATGCAAAGGCTAATGAAATAGAATTTAGATCAAGATACAGTTAGTTTTAAAGAGGTGCATACAAGAGAAAATATTTCAATGTATGCGTCGAAAAATAGTACAGAGTAGAGATATGAGCCTCCTTACGCCTACGATTGAAGAGATGAGATCTCATATCAAGCCAACGATAGAAATCAAAACATGTAGACGAAAAAGAAGAAATTCCCCGTTTGTGACATCAAAGCTTTATGTTTTAATATCGTACATCAAACTCAGCCGTCAAGACGACGAAATAAAGGTATTTAAAGTTTTGAGACTCAAGCAATCATCGATATCACATCCATCTGCGTTCTTAATTTTCTCAAACCAACACATGACTTAATTTCATCACATTTTCTGCTTACCTTACTTATACTCCATTACAAAGGAAGCACACATACTTACAAACACACAACAGCATTTTCATCAAGAATATGAAACCAAAGCGCAAATTGTAGTTATTAAAAGTGGGTTTTTTTAATGGTTGGTTGGTTGGTTTGGTTTTTGCCACTTTTAGAGCATTCGATGCCATTCGATTAAAGCGATTTTTTCAAGTGTTTGCATAATACGAGACATCCACACACCTACACACACCACACACCACATAAAGTTGTGGAATGATTTTAACAATCGCTAGCCTCTCTCCCTCATTTTCTTACTCACTTATAGCACTGCTTCACGCTACATCTTAAGCTCATAATTTTTCTTCGACTTGCAATTTGGCGTTGACGATGTTAATACTCCTCCGCACATACACATATATGTAAATACTTTATATACACGTACATACATACGTATACCTTATTGTGCATCATAAATATGAACATATGCATTAGGGTGGGTTACAGTTTGTAAAGAAAGTTTGATGGAAACAACTAAGGAAGTCTAAGTTCGGGTGAAACTGAACATTACATACCCAGCTGTACACTTGAAATGCTGTTGTTGTTTGTTTGTGTGCTTAATAGTGTTACAAGGCTGCGCAATAATACATATACATATGGTTCTATTCTGAAATAATTTTTCTTCGAGTTATGGCTCCCGAAACATAGAAAATTGCTTAGTCATAAAAGGGGCGGTGCCACGCCATTTTTTAAATTTGAAGTTTTTCCTATTTATTGTTATAAATCCACTTGGGAAATGAAATACCATTGATATAAAGCTCTTTTTTGCAAAGATATAGCTTATTTTATTCGTCCACGACCCTTTTAAAAATCTTTTATATAAAAGTGGGCGTGGTCCTTAACCGATTTCGTTAATTTTTCTTCAGAGCATTCCTTATAGTAAAGGCAACCTCTCTGCCGAATTTTGTTACGATAGGTTTAACGATTTTTGATTTATGATTAATAATATTTGTAAAATTGATTTTATCACAAGTGGGCGGTGCTACGCCCATTTTAAATTTTTTTTTAAATTTTTATCAAGAGTCTGAATATCAGTCACACGCGTCAAATTTCAACATTCTAGGTGTATTATTTACTAAATAATCAGGTTTTTTGTGTTTTCCAAAATGTTATATATATAAAAAGTGGGCGTGGTTATAATCCGATTTCGCTCATTTTCAACACCAAGCTATTCTGGGTTCAGATAAGCTCGTGTAGCAAATTTGGTAAGTTATCTCAATATTTACTCAAGTTATGGTGTTAACGGACAGACGGACGGACGGACATAGCTCAATCAAATTTTTTTGACACTGATGATTTTGATATATGGAAGTCTATATCTGTCTCGATTCCTTTATACCTGTACAACCAACCGTTATCCAATCAAAGTTATAATACCCTGTGTACAAGTACAGCTGGGTATAAAAGGTATGGTATGCATGATACGCTGGCGCCGTGATGTGGTGGGCATGCTCAGTCAACACATCAAAAGACCTGGGTTCAAGTCCCCGGCAAGTAATACCAAAATTTAGAAAATAGTTTTTCCCTTTCCTAAATAGCCCCACTGCAAGCGAATAATTTGTTTAGTTCCTTGAGCCTTCAAGTTACTACATAAGTCGCTCCTTATGACGCGGGTATATTTTGTATATCTTAACCCTCGGTGCGCTAAGATCGAAGAACAAACGACTACATTGGGATAACATTAACAACTTACTCTCAGAGAGAATACATGCGAGCCTCTTCGTTGCGCGGCAGGAGCTTATTACTGTTGTTGTTGAGTGCTTCACCGCATTCAACTGGCACGACCACTAACAAATTGTCATCAAAGTCCTCTAACGGGAGTCCAAGGAATGGCTGGCTGTTTCAACAGGGGCGGACTATAGGGAGATATGTGTTAGAGGTGTAGGTTCCACATTACAATTGAATAGATGGTTGTTGTCATGTGGGGACACATCGCATGCAGGACATATATTACGTATGTCGGGGTTTGTTTCTGGACAAGTAAGAGTTTAAACTGTTACAATATCTAGAAACGAAGTTGGCCCAGGGTGACTCGTGTCTCCTGGGGTATTATGCTTTCTTCGTTTGCAGGCGCTGGATCTCATCATGGTGATTATGGAGATGTTGCCTTAATCCCCGTGGAGACGGTGCTAGATCAAGCAGTTGTTTGCTAGGATGTCCTGGTTTGTGACAATTTAGCAAAAGCTGCTTGTTCAGAATTTCGTTGTGCTCTTTAATATGGAGCTCTTTGGCCTCACTATGTAGGTCGTATTTGGGGGTCATTATCACTCTTTCCTACTTTCGAAAACAATTCTGCCTACCCTAGTGTATATAAATTGATATTTATATAGACAGAAATCGAAGCACTCAACTTTGAGCACTATTGCGCCACTGCTCTACTCTTCCCACTCTGCACCGTGTATGTACATGCCACATCACGCTTTTGGCGCAACGAGCAACTTGAGAAAACGCTGAAAACCTATTAATCATCAGCTTATTGAGGCATAAACGCTGATCCTCGTATTACGCGCAGTAAAGCGCTTTCTTATGATGAAGGGCGATTCAACAAAAAACACACACACAAAAAACTGAGCCAACAGAGCATCGAAAATTCGATGAAATGGAAAAGCAAATGTGGGAGAATGTCATCGAAATGATGGGGTGTAAAGTTACAAAAAAAGACGAGCTGATTGAGAAAATGGTAAAAGCAAAGCAAGCGCTTTTGATATGCAAAAGCAAAACGGGAAACATAAATCCACAGCAGACATGAAATCTCCTTCAAACCGGCTTTGAATATAGCGCGCGCGATATGTCTATTTATAAACTTATTTGCATACCCTACTGGCGCAGTCAAAGCCATTCCTCCATAAGGGATTGCAAATTCAGTCGAATGTATATGGATTTGATAATGTTGTCAAATTATTTAAAAGCTTTTATAAATCTCATTGTACAACGCGTAGGGAGGGGAGCCACGTTTTCGATAAAAGCGGTAAGTGTTTTTAAAAATAGTTCACACTTGGTAGCGGCTTAAGGGACTGGTTGGTGTGCCGACTCTCTGCTGAACCCAATTAGTGCTAATGTGTCGTAATGGTACTAAAGCTCTTGAATTAACCGAATAGTCTTGAATTAACGGAATAGTATTTAAAAGGTAGGAAGCGAGTCAGAAAACTAATTTCAAAACGAAAAATCTCGAGACCTTTTTCGAAAAACTTCGTTTTTCTACCCAGTGTCTATTTAGAATTTTCCCCAGCCGAAGTGTTGACAAAGAGAAAAAATAAAATTTCCCAAAAAGGGAAATTTTTTGGAATGAAATTTAGTTCTGAAATTTATAATTTTTTTCAACTCTTCTTGTTTTGTAGATAACCAACAAAAACGAGTTATTCAAATGGGAAATTTTTGTAATTTTATATAAAGACTTAAAAAAACTTAATTAAAATTATTTTTCTCAGCCGTTAAGGATTTCCATCTCTAACTCTGAATATGTGGAATAAACTCAAATTTTCTGAAATGGGAAATTTATATTTTGATACATTTTTTATAAATAGTTCACACGCTTTACTACATAAAATATAGCTACTATTATGCATTAAACTAAAATTTCCCAGAATCAAAATTTTTTCCTATGATGAGTAACCCGGGTCGATTTGTATGGACGACAGTTAACCGATATCGCGCCATCGATTTTTCGATAGATTTGGGCACAAGAAAAAAAGTTCCACTACGCATACCCAAAAAAATGCATTTCAAAAAACTGTTATCGCCACCGTTTTTAGCGGACATTTTTGGGTCGGACAGGGTATACATATGTAAATTATTTACATGTATCCAAATTATGGGTATATTATGAGCAAAAATTAAATTTCCCTAAAAGGGGAAATTTTAATATTGCTATTGAAGTTATATGACTTTAATACTTCTTTGCATGAAATATGATTTTAACGAATAGCGCATTTTGAGTGTTAATAAAATGTCCATAAGGGGCAAATATATAATTAATAGGCTTGAACTAGAACTAAAACTTACCGAAAGGATAATTTGTGTTTGGTCTAAATTTATACAAGTTTTATCCTGCTTTATCACATAAACTGTAGTTTCAGTTTTTATAAGCAGTTTTTCCAAAAATTTCGGAAACGACACTTTGTTTTTAATATTCTAATGCAGCTTTTTCGGTCCCTAAACAATATGAATTGTTTTACTGTGACACCATTTATGAGCTCAACCTCTCTTTGCAAAAACATTTCCCAGCGAAGTGTGTAAAGAGCAAAAATAAAATTTCCCAATAAGGGAAATTTTTTTGGTATGCAATTTAGTTCTGAATTTTAATTGTTTTCACTCTTCTCGTTTAGTAGATAACCACCACAAACGAGTTATTCAATAGCGGAAAGTTTTGTATTTTATATAAAGACTTACTTCCCTTAATTAAAATTATTTTTCTCAGACCGTTAAGGATTTCCATCTCTGACTCTGAATAGGTGGAATAAACTCAATTTTCTGAAATGGAAAGTTTTATTTGTTACATGTTTTATAAATATTCACACGCTTTACTACTATAAATATAGCTACTATTTTAATGCATTAAACTAAAATTTCCCAGAATATTAAATTTTTCCTATGATGAGTCAACCCGGGGCGCATTTGTATGGACGACAGTTAACCGACTATCGCGCCATCGATTTTTCGATAGGATTTGGGCACAGAGAAAAAAAAGTTCCACTACGCTATACCCAAACAATTGCATTTCAAAAACTGTTTACGCCACAGCGCACCGTTTTTAGCGACATTTTGGGTCGGACAGGGTATACATATGTAAATATTTACATGTATCCAAATTCATGGGTATATGATGAGCAAAAATTAAATTTCCTCCTAAAGGGGAATTTTAATATTGCTATGAAGTTATATGACTATACTTCTTTGCATGAAATATGATTTTAACGAATAGCGCATCTGAGTGTTAATAAAATGTTCATAAGGGGCAAATATATAAATAATAGCTTGAACTAGAAACTAAACTTACCGAAAGGATAATTTGTGTTTTGGTACTCATTATACAAGTTTTATCTGCTTTATCACATAAATGTAGGGTTTCAGTTTTCTAACAGTTTTCAAAATTTCTGGAAATGACACTTTTGTTAATATTATAATGCAGCTTTTTTCTGTCCCTAAATATGAATTTTTGTACTGTGACACATTTATGAGACTCAACCTCTTCGCATCATAGCGTTTTTTCGAGCGCCAACAAATTTCGTAGGAGGAAATATTCAAAATATATATATATGTTTCCTTGATAAACTGAAATTACCGAAATGGCTAGATTATGTTCTGCTACGAAATTGATATAAGTGCATCCTGCTTATCATAAAAAATATAGTTACAGTTCTGTGCGCATAATTTAAGTTTGCCCGGAAAAAATTTTTTTTAATTGATAACGGCAATTTCCGGTTGCATCCCTAATAATTGTCTTTTGCAGAAAATCGAAAACTAATCCTAATATTTCACGGGAGTATTACTTAGCTAAGAATCTCAATACCTGTTTCAAATAATAGAGATCGAAGCAGGGAAATATTATAATCTCCAAAACAGAAATTTCGAACTGGTCCCTGTCAACAGTCTTAGCATATAAAATATCATAATTTAAAACATGTATAAAGCGTTTGTTTATCGTATTAAAATTTCCCAAAGAGGGGCACTTTTTATCACATGCCGCATGTATCCCAGTTGTCGCTAAATATCACGTATTGTGCCCTCATTTCGCATTCCATTTCATGCAGTCTGATTGTTATCTCAATAGATGTGAGCAGAAGTGTTGACTGGGCTAGATGCCATGGAATTTTCTCTCTTTTCAATCTCTCAAAGCCATGGCTGGGCGATACGTCTATTAATAAGAGGCGTGGGGTGCAAAGCCCTACTTCGCTACTGCCACATCAAGCTGTCCATACTCGCCATGCAACTTAACGGCCTCCTCGAACAGCTTCTACGCCTTTGTATCTAATCAACTCAGCCTTGTCAGCTAATCAATACGGATCCACGAAGTTTTTCTATTGGTCATCAAAGGCGCTATAAGTTGAAACTGAGAGATTTACGTCTGATGGTGGAGAGTACTAGCTTAGTCGTTTGGGTGTTAAATATATGTCCTGCTCACACAGCCTTCCACTACCATCCACAGAATTCCCAGCATTTTCCACTGATAACGTCGGCAGCCAAACCTATATCCAATCCAGCAACTATAATCCATTCTTTTTGATTTGATGAGTATGCTGTACGTAACAGGAATGTGAAGTGTAGAAGGAAGTTGTGTGGGGCTAGGACATCCTAGTGAATTTCTTCCACATAAGTGCTGCTGTATCTTCATTGTAGACCGTAGAGCTGGCCTCTGCCAGTTCGCACTAGAAGTTTCAATATCAAACGAGCGTAAAGGGTATAGCCTGGACACCCGAGTGTGCTGGGGCTGGTGGCAGTCAGTACTAGTTGGGAAGTATTCTAAATTGCTCGGCCATGCTTAAGCCTGACTCCTGTGTTCCGATTTAAGTGCATATAGTAGACTTTGCACTTAGGTGAATGATGTCGGAATGCAAATAATGGCATGACCTGCCCAAGCGAATGATATAAGAAACAAAGTGTGTAGGCAATCAGATCATATTAATCCACTGAAAGCGTCCTCTACGATGTCAAATTATGCTAGGGGGGTTCTACTTTATAAATATATTAAGACTTTCTGCCATTAAGAAGTAGGGTTTACCGAATTCGTTGTATGTGACCATACGGAGGGAAAGCTTTGTATTTCATGACGTGTTTCTATATCTGAAAAGATGAAAAAAAAAAAAAAACGTGGCTATTGCCATATATATTAAAAGACGGGGCTTAAAATATTCCCACGGAAGCATGCCTGTTTAAAATCCATAGACCCAAAGATTTAAGGGATTAAAAATATCTTTCTCGGTGGAATGGGGCATGCAGCGGAAGATGCTATGGGCATATAACTCCCAAATCCGTAACACTCTTTAAGACTACGGGGACTGTTTATGCGGTTAAAACAACAAGAGCATAACACTTCGTAAATATATTTAAAATCAATGTTGTTCTTTCATTTATACACTTGCATAGTTTTGAATTTCGATATCGCAATCAATATCGATTGCAGTTTCCGAAATTCGTAAAATCATTTTTTACGATTCCAACTTTGCGTCAATATGCGTATACATTTCGCAGCAGTCAGTTTCGATACCGAAATTTTCGAACTTTGCTATTGAAATTTACGAATTTCGAAAAATATTTTTTTACGATTCCAATTTCGCGTCAAAAACTCAAGTGTCACGCGCTTATCGTAATAACATATCTCTGCATTCATGTACCCTTTCAGAAAGGTTAAGACAGTTTGCAAAGGTGGACTTGAGGAGCTTCTTATGGTTGAATCATAGGGAATAACAGATTTCGAGTTTCTCCTTCATTTTTTCTAGTGATCTTATTGTGCCGTTGAACACCATGAGCTATTTCTACCTATTAATGGTATGAAGTGTAGACTAATGTTTATACAATGTATATTACTAGGGCGGGTCGATTTAAAACGTCATTGCTCTGTGAAAATCCGTATTCTAGGGATCAAAATAAGAAACTTGCCGAAGGAACCATACCTCTAAAACGAATTCTGATGTCCCCCCCTTTCAATTCTACCTGCATGTTCTTGTGGTGGCTTAAAAAAAAAACAAAAGCAATTTTACGATCTGCAATTGTGTCACAGGATACCTCAAAAACAAAAAAACCACACAACAACACAAAACACACAACTGGCTTTAAAGGGGTGGAAAAACGTAATTCTAATAATTTTTTAATTCTTTTCTATACTAAGTAAAATTCATTCTCATTTACATATTTCTGACTAAATAAATTCTAAAGAGAAAAATAAATCCAAAAAGAAAAAACATAGGCATTTCAAAGTGGGATTTTCAAAATTGCCACGACCCAAAGGGGGGCGCATCAAATTCTTTTACAGTATGTTCCTCGGCAAAGTTCTTATTTGATCCAGAATAGATTTTCAGAGCAATGGACATTTTTTTTGCCCCACAAAAATCGACCCGGCATAATACTAAGTACATACTGCGTATATATGTATGCACATTTGTATATAAAAGCTCTTTGTGTCAGTATGTCCTACGGGCAATATGTTGTTTCTTTGGGGTGTTGTAAAATTTTTACGACAGCTTTCATTACAGTTCAGCTACAACAAAAGCCATATTACGGTTTATATATGTATGTCTGATAGTTGTTGTTGTTATTACTCATCTCATACTCATTGATGTGGTCGCAAGTAACCAACATCATTTCTTATTACTTTTGCTGGTGTAGTCAATGTTGTTGTTATTGTTATTGTTGTGGTGGAAACTTTGGTGTTGATTTGTTATTAACAAATAAATCGTGAAATTCCCACGACGCCAACACCTTGCCCCACCACAATGCTTACACACATACACGAACGCACACACAGGCAAAATAAGCAAAGTCGAAGGTAATAAAAAATTCCTTAAAATATACGAAGGAAAGAAAAGAAACCACAAAAAATGTGTTAAACAAAACATGAGAAATTACGCGAAAGTGTGTGATGAAAAGCAAACCGAGCAGAATGAAAATACAATGCACACACACATACACACATGCATGTACCACTACAAAGTCACACGTACAAAAAAATATGTAAAGCTATTTTAAACGATGCAAGCATGAACAAGAAGAAGTATTTTACTTCCATTTTGGATAGAAGGGGAACAGTAAGGACAGGCTGTGCTTCACCCCTGACAACGTCAAGACTTACATAATACACAGAGATGAGCTGCCGCAAACACATAACGACACGTAATAAATTCATTAATTTATTTCACAGGTGCGTTGGCAACATAGTACAAGCTATGTTGTATATTTACTACGATTACTAATGAAGGGCGTGATGATGCTGACAGCGTCGTTGATGACGAAACACATACACAGATGCAAACAAAGAAGCGGACTAACGATAGCCATATGCGACATTTGAGTTGAATCGGTTGTAAGGACTCGTAAAACAGTAATGTATTTTTTTATAATTGGCAGTATTTTGTAGTGGCATAAAGAATGGAAATAGATTCATAAATCAAAATACCCTCAGTGGAATAAGAAAAATAAGAAAATTATAAAAAAAAAGATTTTTTAGTACAAATTACGAATTTTCGAAGTTCGAAATATTTGATAATTTTTATGACGACAGTATTTTGTAGAGACGTAAAAAATGAAAATTTTGTATTCGAAAGTTTTCGATATTGTTATGTAGAATTCTCGTTACCAAAAATTTCGATTTTTTAAAAATTGTTCATTGTCGCAACTTGCCTTAAAATATCTAAATGAGAAATAGACTCATAAGTAGAAAAGTACATTGAAATAAAAAAAAGTGCCTGCACACTTCCAGTGGCGTAGTGAGGGGGGAAAGGGGGGTATCTTGCCCCGGGCGCTACTGAGAGGGGGCGTCAATGGTCCGCAAAACAGAACTTCATGGATAAATTGTATTTTATTCTAACTGATTTCTGGAAAATATACTTCGCGCCACAAAAAAATATTTTTCCCAGGCGCAAGGAAACTTCACTACGCCACTGCACACTTGTGAAAAAATAAAACAAGTTTTACTAAAATTTTAACGCGAAAGGTTGACATTTTCGATATAGTGACTTCCAGCATTTTGTTATGGCAGAAAACATTTTGAAATTTACCGTTTAAATTTTCGAATACTCCGAAATTGAATAAAAACTTTAATATTTTTCCAGTTTGCATCAAAAAAATGTAATGAATACATAACAATCAATGCTCGCAATATAGTGAAAAACAAGAAAAAATAATTTTGCTAAATTTGAAATTGTTTTGTAAAAGGGCGAGAGATGTCCGACGAATGAAACCTTCGAAGCATATTTTTATATCTAGCATTGTTTTTTAAGACTTAAAAGAAGAGTAACTTATAGTTCGAATATTTTCGACTTTATAGATAGAATTAGCGATACATGTTGAAATTTTCGAATTAAAAAAAATGTATAAATGTCTCAGAAAATCGAAATGGATACATAAATCAAAAGAAGAGAAATTGGTTGTTCGAAAATTTCGACATTGTCGGTAGAATTTTTGATACGAAGTTTTCGAACATCACAAAATTTATCATTTGTCTCAGAAAATCGAAATGGATACGCTAATCAAAAATCACTCGAAATTCGAAATTTCGAAAAGAATGTTTCATTAGCATTGTTATGTGATGGTTAATTTATTGTTAACAACTTTCGATGCTATTGTGCAAAATATTTAATATGCAAATGCTTAAACTTAAAAAGTATTATTTTTCCACTTTGCTCACAAATGGATAAATAATCTTGTGCTTAATTTTAGATTTTTTAGTAAACTTGGAATTGCCCCCTAAAAAGTTGTCTGAAGTCCGACATTTGCGACATCTATATATATAAAAAGAAGTGTACATTTTGATTGTCACTCCATAAATCGAGAACGGATAGAAAGATTGCCATGAAATTTTTAGGATAACTTAATAGGAACCCGTTTTTTTTGGTATGTAGGTAGCGTTATATCTCGAATAAAATGTCGGATAATTTTTCTTCCGGGAAGTGGACCAGGATACATATTGGTGACTAGAGTCTCGAGAAATAGGACGAAAAGTGGACCCGGGCGCCGCTAGAATGTGTGTTTATTTTGGATATCAAATGAAAGCTGTTGCTGAGAGCTTTTAAGTAATTTTCATTGTGATATTCGATTTAGTCGCATCAACCTGGCAAACTGATAAATATGCATGCGAAGCCGAAATAAAAGACATGATTTAAATACTACTACCTATTTCATACGTCCTATCGTTGCCTGAAATTTGGTATATAAATTTACTTATATAGTATTTCCGATGCTTTTTTCGGGAAGTAGACCAGAGACGGACTGGGACTGGGATTAGGACTGGGACTGAGACTGAGACTCGGAGTGGGACTGGGAATGATACTCGGAATGGGACTGGAACAAAATACATACCACCCTCTGGGACTGGCAATAAGATATGAAGAAGAATGAGAAAAACTTGAGAGAAGAGAAAAGGAGAGAAGGAGGACTGAGAAAGAGATAGATTGATACGAAGATGGAGATAGATGAAGCGAAAAATACGGAGGGAGGAGTGAATACAAAGATTAGGAAAGGCGAGGGGCGAGGGAGAGTTAGACGGAAAAAGCTTATTAAAGTGTATGCAGATATACAAATTAGGGCAGAACAACATCTGCAGGGTGTATGTATGTATATTTATGTGGTGGTATTTTACAACTACTTGAACTTGGAGAAAAGTCAAAGTTTTTTGTGCGAAAAATTTCGATATTGAAAACTTCCACTTAAGAATAATTCCAATTTCATCATTTTGCTTCAAAAACTTTAGTAGAAATACCATCTTTTTTGCTAATTGGACTCGCGATAAAGATTTTTTTAAAGTTTTAAATTTTTTTAACGATATACAAATTTTCGAAAATGTGGAAAACTGACTATTTTTACAATGGTTGAAATATATGAAGCAAGGCGAATCCATACCAGGTCGCCGGTGCAGAAGAATGACAAGACAAAAGACAATTTTATTGATTCCGATTAACTGACATATAAGCGCTGTATGAAAATAATCAAGAAGAAGCAATCAGCTGTGGGTTAGAAACCCCTCGTACTGAATTCGCCTTGATATGAAGTAAAAAATCTCATAGGAAGTAAATTTGGTTTTCGAGAAATTGCCGAAAATAATTATTTAAGCCATAAGTTGTTACTTATGAAATATATAACACTGTAGGGCATACAAAATTTGGAACATTCGAAGAATGCGCCACTTTTCGATATCGAAACATTTTGAAGTAAAGAAAGTGCTAAATTTTTCAGTTCAAATATCATTGAAATCCAATTTTTGATTTCGAAAGATTCGAAAATCGTTTTACTGTGATGAAACTTCTAAATGGGTTTTGACACTTTTGATATGGTCAAGTTGAACAACAACATACAATTTATGTCTAATTTTGCAACCCATAAAAATGTCAGACTCAGACAACTCTACCGCCTTACTACTATA
>JARSSU010002162.1:0-25765 GCA_029619165.1 Eurosta solidaginis
TGCGGATGAAACAACAGGTTGTCAAGTTAAAAAAAGCTAGTACACTTGTTGATGGAACACATAGCTATATAACAAAAGAAAGGCACTGTTGTAAACAATCATACATAGTTTATTTGAGTATAGAAACGAGTAAGAATTGTTAAAAAAAGATGTTTGAAGAAAAGCAACACGTATGATCAAATATTGTTGACGGTTATGATGGAAACACACACAAAGAAAAGGTAAAATGTAATAGTAGATGAGTATATTATATAATTGAGAATAGGAGCACAAACCGACAGCTCACATATCTAAAAGTTACTGATTGAAAAAAAACAAGACGTAACCATAGTTTGATTTAAAAGGATGAAAGTAGAATAACAGGTTTAATAAGCGAAGAAACAAAGAAGTTGTTACCTATAACACAAAACGTCAAGTGTTTTTATTAGGGTAATTAAATAGTTTAGATATAAATATTAAAAAAGAAAAAGTCGTTTAATGATTAGTTCAATGTAATTGTTTGCATTGCACAAGATAAAGAATAAATATGTGAATGATCAAAAGAAAACGAAAAAATGTGAAGGTAGAAAAGGACAAACAGAGTGTATTAGATTTATACACTTTGCATTGAAACTGCTTTCAACAATAAAACAACATTTTAAAAAACGGTGTTTAATGTACTAAAAAAAAGAATGGTGTTTAAAGATGATGAAGAGAGTACCATTGATCAGGACAAGACAAAAAAAAAAAAAAAAAAACAAACAAAAGGTAATATGTGTTGTTTAAATGAAATAAATATGACAATGTATTTGCTATTAGTAGTAATATAAACTAGTAGAGTATTGAATTATTGATTTGCAACTGAGCATAATATTACACAATCAAACTACTGATAGGCTTGCCAAGCATGATTTATTGACTGCTATTTCCGAAGAGTATATGTTAGAAATTGCCAACGTTAAGGTATTGAGTTATGCAAGACAGAGTAAGTATTAAATGTTTCCTATGATACATGAAAATGCTATGATTTGATTAATGTATTGAATGAAAACAAGAGGTATGTTTGTTTTATTTGCATTCTAAATTTGTTTGATAAAAAAACACAAGAGAGTGTGGAGTAAATTAATAGTGTATACTAGATCTATGAAAAACACAGAAAGAGAGATACATACAAGATAAGAATATTATAATTATGAATATAGACAATGAAGACTTATGTATTGTATTATTTGAAAATATGTTAACACCAAAAGTTTACGATTGATTTAGCAGCAGTCGACTAACTTCTACTTAAAAAGTATAGATATTTTTTGTTTGTTAGTATAAAAAAACAAAAAAACACGGTAAGTCTACTAATTGAATTGTGATGTCGGCTTTTAACTGTCCCACAGAAGTGTTAACAAAAAGAGAACAAAAAGCGAGTATGTATAGTTTTTGATGAGTGACACTTTCTATTACAAAAGGCAATTTACATATTAAATGAATGCGTTTTGTTAAAAAAGAGTAAGACAACATAGAACATACAAAAAGGTTAAAGAACACCACAAGCACAAATGAAAAAGGTAAACAAATAGACAAACACTAAGACCACAAAGAATCAGAGACAAGGAGTGGAAATTAGAAACATTGATTAGCTGAAAAAAGGTTCATAGTTTGATGGCATTAGCATGCTTAACACCTTTGAGAAAGCAACAGAGTATAAAAGAAAGAAAGAGACAAAAAAGAAAAGCGAGTGTTACACTTTTCAAGTAACAACACGCAAAAGGAAAAAGCGGTACACCTAGTGAAAGAGTTTAGTACACATATGAATCATAACGTATTGAAAAAAAAGAAAAAGGATGTAACATTTTGAGTATGCAAACATTGATTGCCCAAGTGAGAAAAGAAATGATTCATTTCACTTCTGTTTTTGAATATAATAAATAAAGAAAATATGAACAGAGGTGTATTGAGACAAAATAACACAGCTTTAAGATGTGTAAGATAGTATCTCCTTGATTTAATGATGACTTATGCGTATTAACTACACACTTATATCGAAGAACAGAGAAAATTGTTATGATTTTTATAAAACAAAGAAAAGGAGTGAATAGAATGGTAATTAGATAGTATAGTATAATTAAAGAACATTATGATAACTTGATAAAAAGTGTATTGATCATATCAAACGGATACAAATGTCAAGTAGAGGATGATATTGTATATATTGTTTGCATATTACGTTATGAATGAAAAAAACAGAGTAAAAAACAAGACCGAAAAAAGAGCACGGAAGAAACAAAAAGAAAAGCGTATGAGTTTCTGTGTAATTTAGTACAAAATAATACAAAAAACACACCATGATTTGTAGATTTGATTATAGATAATTAGCTGTATACAACTACAAATAATAAGAAAACAAAAAACAAAAAAAAAAGACAAAGAAAACGAGTACGTAAGTGTTATGTGATTGAACATAACTATGAAAATGTTAATACAAGCAAAGGTTAAGAAACAAAAAAAGGTGTATATATCAAAAGTTATGATAGTTAAATAGTGAGACAACGGATGTATTGTTAAAAAAAAATGTTTGTGTTTGATTGTTGGTGTTTTTGACGGTGTTTTGATTTGCTTTTTCCAGTATAAAATGTTTAGATTATAGATAATAGATAAAAGGTAGGGTGTGATTTTTTATGAATAACGTAATTGCGTGTTACTTTAACATAGTAATTTGATAGATTATAGCTTTGACAAAGAGACGGTGTTTTGGTTTTGTGTGTGTTTGGTTTCTGGGTTGTTTTTGTTTTTTTGATGGTGTTTGATTTGTTGTTTAAAAAAAAAAAGAAGTGCTGATAAGGTTCTGGAGTTAATGACAAACAGTGATATAAAAAAACAAAGAAAAAACGAAGTAAGACCACTCAGACATCTAATATTAGGCTTTATGTTTGTTGATTGATTTTTTATATTTAGTAAGTAATTAAATAAAACACGAGAACACAAGACAATGTAAATATTATTAAAGTGATATTATTGGGAACCAGCAATAAAAAAAACATAGAAAAGCAAAAGAAGAAGATAATGTAATAAAATCAATAAAAACATATGGCGTGTGTTTGTTTTGATTGCTAGGATAATTAAAAACAACTAAAAACAAAAAAAGAAAGGGTAAGCAACAAAACGGTGTTTGATAAACAGCAGCCCAGACAAAAGAGAAAGAGTAAACACAACAGACAACAACGAATAAAGGAAAAGACACTCTGGTAATAGAGACACAGGTAGTTTGTGTATTTGAATTATGAGAACACGAAGTGTTACTATTAAGTAATAATTAAGTTTACACCAGTAAAGAAAAAAAAACGATACGGAAAACCAGACAAAAGGATAGTATTTTGTAATACCTATGATTAGGTTGTTTGAAATAAGATAAACAAACGGTGAACATACAAGAACGAGATCGTCTATGAATATAAGCGTTAATTACATGTTATGGAACTCACTAGATATATGCTATTAAGCAGAGAGTGTTATCAGTCTCATATCAAAGATTGACAATAGATATCAGTGTTGTACATTGATCAATGACTGAATTGACATACTGACATTTAACATATGCCTAGCATATCGACATTTAAAGACGTTTGTTTGACAGCCGTTTAAGATCATTACGAAAACAAGAACACAAAAGAAGTAGTTTGAAAAAGGTGCGAAAACGCACATGTTAAGCGATTGAAGCAAGTACAGCATGATGTATTATCGCATTTTGATAAATAGAATAATGAGAAACAAAAACGAGTGTTTGATTAAGCATAAAAACAACACAAAGTAAAAAAAGAAAGAGTGTAGTATCAAATAGATTTAAACGTAAAACACGCCCGTAATAATCAGCAACACGAGATATCAGGGAAGGGATCAGTATTCTGTAAGATAACTTTGACGTACAGAGTATTTTATATTTGAGAGGATATGTAAATTTATAGATCAGTTAATTAACAAAACACGAAGAAAAAGAAAAGAAGAGATCTAGATTTGATTGACTTCAAATCCGACACTATTTAGACGATACATTTTAAAAAGAACTATGATATTGACTATATGTATGGACAGTGTTTTTTGTTGTGTTGTTTGTTTTGAGGGAGTCATAGTTAATAATTTGAGAATTTTAGATTTATGGTGGTACATGTAAGATTATAATAAATGGTAATTAAGAGAACAGAAAAAACAGGGTTTTAATAGAAAAAGGTCTGTTGATAAAAACGACAAACAACAGCAAAGATACTGTAATATTGTATTGTATAAAAGTAGTTTGTTAGTTAGTGTTATATGTTAGTGTAAATACATAAAAGTCTTAATAATTAAAAAAGTGTAATATTGACCCAGTATAGAAGAAGTCGTATAAAAAAATAAGGTTTGAAAATTTGATTGATACTATCGCTTATAATACTATAACTGAATTTAAAAAAAACACGAAAAAAGAGTATTAAATCATGATAAGTGTAAAGTTAATGAACAGTTACAAATAAAGAGTAAAGACCAGCGTAGTCATGAAAACACAGAACGGAGAAAAAGAGAAGAGTAGTTATTTGATTTCGAAACATACTAGTAACATAGCATGAGCCAACATTACTATTGATGAGTGCTGAACATTTGAACACCAACTGCACCTTAAATTGACATGTTGTGCAAGACACTAACCCAAAGAGTTTATACAATAGTTATGAATAATAGTTAAATATGTACATAATATTAGTTGAAGATTCTAATGAATTGACATACATTATAGAGAAGAACACAAAGAAGAATAGTTTTCGTAGTAGGTAAATTAAGTGATGTAAAAGACAAGAGAAGAGAGTGTATTTAAGAGAGAGGTATGTTAAAACAAAGAAAACGCAGGACGTTGTTTGATTTGACTATCAAAGAAGTAGACTTAATATCGAGGTACACATGGGGATTTGCCTGCTATAAAAATAAAAACAAAAAAAAGACCTAGCTTTACACACGCTTACTTTAATAAAGATCTTGATTTGCACTATTGACCACTAACTGACAATTTTATAAACCAAAACAAAAGAACACAACAGAAAATAGTTAAAAGTGTATTGATATATAATGTAATTACAAACGAAAGAGAAGCAAAAGAGAAAAGAAAAAAGAAACAGGTGTAAGTGATAACACTTAGAAAAAGATAGAGCGTTTGTTTTGTTGTAATTTGAGAACAAATGAACATATAAGAAAGAAGATAAATGAAACTTTGATTAAAGCGAGACGACAAGACAGAGCAAAGGACAAAACAGACAATAGAACAGACTAAATAGTTGATTGCTTAAATTAGCTAACTGGAAAGGTCAAAAGCGGCAGTATGTTATTTTGATATATGAACGTACAGACTTCGCTACTTAGCCATAATATAGCTTCTTAAAAGAGGTACAAGGTAATTAGGAAAGCAGAGTATTGTATTATTGATATTGCTAGCTAATTCTTGTGATTGATGAAGTCATTCTTAATACTGACCTGTACTTCTTTAAAGGATTATACACGTTACACTTTGAAACATGCGCGAAACGAGACAGAAAAGCAGGTAACAAGTAAATCATTGATAATAACATAAAATTGATGGTATGAGGTATTTTGTTAATAGTTTGATAAAGAAAACAGACAAACACAACAGAGAACGGTTGTAATATTGACTGTAAACATAAATAAGTTATAAACATCTTATAGAGTTATTGAAGATTGACTGCTATATATATATAAAGAAAGTAAAATTGTGTAAAGTATAGATCAGTATTAATTTATTAGTTTAAAGTATTTTATTATAAGTTTGTGATGATTATATAAGAAAAAGAAGGTTAAGGTGATAAAATTACTGTTGATTTGCTCTGCTTCAATTACTATCGACATATATACTGACTATTCCTAATGCTTTTAATTCATAATTTGCACATGATAACAAAGAGTAGAAACGAAATTAAACAAGACAGAAACGAAGACAGACAGATAACAAGAAGTTATGTATGATTGATTTAAAAGTATGTAGTTGAATAAAGTATTGATATCAATATTAAAGGTAGTGTAATAAAATGTATATATATACGGTGCATAAAAAAGCACGAGAAAAAGCGTATGTCATTTATAGTTAATCAAAACACCTTGGTAAATGTAGTAGTTTGAGTGAACCATACACTTTAGGACATCAATGATATTAGCATGATATAGCTTTAAGACATACGTAGTGGTTGATTATTGTGACTAAAATTCTGAGTATGATTAGACTTAGCTAGTACTAACTATTATTTGCAACTGCTTATATACAAACCACAAACACCAAAGTGTAGTTTAGACATTACTAGGTTACTGATGTTAAAAGGACACATACAAACGAGATGAGTTGTGATAGATACGTTAAATAGTTTGATTTTGATTAGTTATGTAAATCATTAACAAAAACAGAACAGCAAGAAAGAGTTAATCAGTAAATTTCAAGATAGAATTGATATAAAAAAAGTAAACTTTTTAAAAAATACAGACAAACATAGTCTTTTGTGAGTTATGGAGATAGTTAATTGAAAGACAAAGATGACATAGAGCGGAATAGAGAAAGAAAACCGAAAGAAGTAAAAAGTGGATTAAGTTTTTAGCTTGAAAAATAAATGTTACTACATTAAGTTATTACAATACGATATGAAAACAAAAAGAAGTAAAAAATAAAGAGATCACGTCTTGTGGATTTCACAAACAACAGAGTGTTTAATCTTATGTATAAATAAAAACAAGGTAAAAGGGTTACAGACAAAAAAAAGAGTAATGTCTTGTATATTAAAGCAACTTGCTTATACACCAGCAGTAGAAAAAGGAAAGAAACAAAAGCGTAACACGGTGTTTTGACTAATGACCAAAAAAAAGAGAATATATACAAGATGTTTTAAAAAAGAACAAGAAGGGTAGACTGTCTTGATTGCTGACAAAGAAAGAGACAGGGAAAGTCGTTTGATGTAAAAATATGATTTTATGCATAATATAGATATGTGTCTTACTTTTTTTTTTTTTTTTTTTTTTTGATTATGCCTTTATAATAAAGATTAAGAATATTAAAGGGTAGCAAGCGTAGAGATGTAATTCGAACAGTGTGTTTTGATTTTGTAAACATTTGACAGGAAATACACAAAAGGTACACAAAAAAACAGGTAAAAAAAAGGTAGTATTGTACAAAACAACACAAAACACAAAAAAAAACCAAAAAAATACAAAATAAAAAAAGAGGTGTTATATTTTCTGATTTGAAAAGAGAAGGTGAAAAGGAAAAAAAAAAAGACAGGTGTTCACACTCGGAAGGACAAAAAATACATTGAAAAGGTGTTTGCAAACTGTGAATAAGAAACAGAAGGAACACGACGACGATATGTATTGAATAATCCAAGAGAATGAAGAATAGATTAGATATTGGCAACAAAGGTGTATTTGATGTGTGATGCATGCAATTACAATAGTTTGATGATAGGATCAATGATCAAGACGCTAAGTTTAGTTCAGTTTAAAGGAAAACAGACAAAAGAAAGACACAAAACAGAACACAAAAAAAAAAAGACGCAGTACGTACTGTCATGGATTGAACCAAAAAGACAGACAGAGATCATTTCAACCAAAAACAAAAAAAAAAAGAAAGACATAACACGTATCTAATTAAGACAGAGAAACAAGGGAAGTGTATTGGTATATGTAAAATACTTGTTATAAAGAGGCATTTTGATGGCTGACATACTATGAAGTTAAATTATTAAGTATATGATTGAATGGGCGATAAGAAGAAGACAGACACGCCGCCTTGTGGCGTACGTATAATCAGTTTGAAAACGAAGAAGCGTAAAAAAGATTATGATTTATTAAAAAGGATTACGTAATGTAACTTGGATTGACTATATTGGCCGCGACTGAGATTGCGCCAAACGACAGTGTATTGTATAAGTAATATATTTGACACTTGAGGATATTATCGTGCTAAGAAACATCATGTACCAAATAAGAAACGACCAAAGAAAGAGAAAAGATCAGTTATTGAATTACAAACCAAATTGATGTAAAAAATGTAATTGATTTGTTGATAGAACAGGACCGAACAGTATATGAAGGATATAAATGTAAATGATTTTAATTTACCATATAATATGATAGGAATGTAGTACAGTAGTTGGATTGCAATATAGAGAACCCCAGAGAAAGTACCGAAATACATAAGCTAGTGATTTGTTTTAAAGTCAAAACAGAGCGCGTAGATATACAAAAAAGAAGTCAATGTACTAAGAACTAGTTTTGTTTTGTATTTGATTGAGCCGTGTTCAGAGTAGTTTTGATATAGTCAGTTCAAAGAAAGATAAAAAGGTGTGTTGAATCCAACAGGTAGTTTATTAGTACATTGAGATAATCTATTAGTGTTTGTACAGAGAGAGATGGTTTGATTTTATTGCTATGAAATAATGTTACTGAAGTAAATTGAAGGTATACAATGAGACAAAAAACACACAGAAAAGAAGAAGGAAAAAAAACAGACGAAAAACAAGCAAAGAAGTGAACCTAACTAAAGTACCACGTATTGAACACCAAGAAAACCAGAGACGGTCGTAATTCCACATCGATTATCAGTTAAACCCAGGATAAAAACTGTACATTGATTATGTGACTTTTACACTCTCATTTTTAAAAAACGAAACCCCAGCTGCGTTTGTGACTTAAGCATTTGTAAAGCAAAAAGAAAAAGAAAAAAAGAAAACGTAAAAGCGAGGTGTAATAATTATATTGACACATGTTTAGAACAGGAAATATAGAACAGAGCTTGTATATATGAGAGTATACGATAGAAGACGTAAATCAGATAATAGTTTGATATGAGTGAAAGTAATGTTTGATAATGCACATATAAAGATGATTGCTTTGCCCTGAAAAAAAACAGGTGTCACAAAAGAGTACGACTGTTATGGTTAAAAAAACCCCAACGAAAAGGATAAAAAAACGGATGATATATACAGTATGATATAATTTAGAAGTTTATCACAAAGGAAACAGGCTACATAAACACTGTTCAAGCACTAACAACAAAAAAAAAAAAAAGACAGAAGAAGTATATGATGTAGTGAGTCTATGAATTAGACCCCCCTCCAACTAATCTTGGCATAAAAAGAGGAAGAGAAATCAGATGTGATTAACCATCAATGATAGGACTCCATAAGTTTGATATAGCACGAAATAATATGTTTGATTTGAGAATTTTGATGATAATAGTAAAATTTATACCCTGTTGACATGTGAAATGTTTTAGTGGTTGTTGTACCCAAGAAAACGTCACACACGAGCGACCAGTAGCAAAAGAGAAAGAAACACGAAAAGAAAGTGACGAAATGACCGCGTGTTTAGAAAAATAGTATGATATTGAAGACAACTTGAAACTACTTATACTAATAAAAGATGGATAGTAATGTCAACTTGGTATGTTAAGCCGAACACGCAACAAACAGAGAAAATAGTTAAGAAAGGTAGTAAGAGAAAGATAGGTGTGTGTTTGTACAACCCAAGAAAAAGTGTTATTTGATAACAAGAACGGTGTATACTCAAGGAAGGGTAAGTTTATATTGATATACCATTGACCACTCCAAGTGCTTGACCTACTATAGACAGCATATGAACTGCTTTATGACTTCTATCAACAAGCTTACTATTACGCTGCCTAACGGTGAATGATACCTGCTTACTTGCTACTGCTTTAATAGAATATGAAAAAAACTAAAAAAACACTATTAAAAACCACGCTAATATGAGAACAATACAACCATTGCCTGTTAGCCTACATGCAACACCATATGCTTGTAAAAAATCACTGTAAACCAACATTAAATGCCTGAAACAAATGAACAATAGAACAAAACGTTAATATAATATTGCTACACCTACAGCTCGTTTATTAATATTATACATATTTATTGCTTGTTAGACAACTAAAATTAGATTTATTTTTAGAGGGAATGCATATATTTCTAATTTATGCTACAAAAAACACCCTAATCTTTATGCAATAGCATGACATAGAAAAGATTTTAGACATTAGAACAAACCTAATGCTACTTGATATATAGCATAAGCCTTATAAGGAATGCTGAACTCTCGACTATAGACGATCATAGTTGACATAAAACCTTACATGATGCTAGAACTATACAAAATTGCAAAATTAATCAATTGAAACGCATGCATTGATAAATATAAGGAATCAACGAAACTACATACATCATGCTGACTGCTTTATAAAACACATTAGGACTACAAGCTATTGACGTGAGAAAATAATCGACAAAAACTATAGTCATATGCACAAACATTTTACTTGGACCATATTTTGTGAATAATAGACACAAAATCGAACGATGCGATTAGAATAGAAAAACACAAATGACATAACTGAAACTAATACAAAACTGACATTACAAAATAAATCATTGAAAAAAACAATATTGACTATGACCTAAATAGCCACTGGCATTTTTAATAAAACAAACACCACATGAAAATGACAACACATGCACTAGCTACCATACAACGATTTATGAACAAACATTGTCTAATAGAAGCTCTTATCAATATGAGCTTTAGACTTTAACTGAAATTGAACACAATAAAAAATCAGACTAGACTAATTGAACAATAATTAGATAATGATTGAAATCTACACATTTCCGGACACAATTTCTATTGCAGTAAAACTAAGAAGTAAAAATGTGTGCCTTTTTAAACACATTGCGAATATACCCATTTGCAACTTATATGAAAAAAAAACAACATTGAACCCTGCTTAGAAGTATCACATTGAATTAGAAAGAAATTTATTGAACAATTATGTGCTACATGCCTTGAGCAATATTGACCATACACTTCTAACTTTATGAATGAACTTGCTAAACCATACATGACTTTTTCTTAACACAACACCTAAAACAAAACTTAGATTTAACACACTCTAGCTTTATATAAAAAAACTGCACACCAAGCAAAAATTTAAAAAAAAGCACCCGCAAGTAAACACACACAAAAAATAAGACCGCGCAGCACAAAAATATCCCACCTGCCGCACTTACACTTAGCGTTTTACACGTAAATAAAAAATAACAAAAAAATTAACCAACAGTAGATTCAACGTACGGAAATTCTACTTAATAATGGAGGACTAGCTGCCTATGTTGTAGCTAATCACACAACACACAAAAAAAAACTATAACTACTTCAGCATTAACTAAATTTTATATATTTAGCCACAAATTATAAACGAGCGAAACAATTAAACGGAGAAGCACATACGGCAAAAAAACAAAAAAAAAAAAACACAACAAAAAAAAAAAAAAAAAAAAAAAAACCATTATACCACACCTGACACACTACCGCCCAGACCACGAGGGAAGAGACACACGAGGAAATTACGAGCAAAATAGGAATAGAATATTCAACGCCCTTTACCCCACTCATTTTTATCACAAACACTATTTTCCTATTTTTAACTTTACTCAACCTTACTTTTTCTCTTTTACACGTTAAGATCATTGTTTTTCTCTTTAATTTTAAAATTTTTGATTTATATTTTATTAGATTACTATCGCGTATTTTTCTACTCTATATATCACCCCAAGTTTTCACGTTTGACTCGTCGTTTTCTTAAAAACGCCTTTTAAATGCACGTATTTCGTTAAAGAAAATTAAACTAAATTCACGAAAACATATACTGACAACAAGAGAATGCTTTATGCCAACTCTTACACTTTATTCCACGTTTAAATGAAGATTATTGAACTTTTGTGTTCAGAAAAATATTGCGGCCCAGGCCAGCCAGCCCAGCGCCTTTTATTTATCGATTTCTTTGATTTTTTTTCCTTGTGTTCCAATCGACAACAACCATCCATATTTAGACAAAAAATCCCTTCCTGCTATATATTGCCTTAACCTGCGCAAAAACGCAGTGTGCTAAACGGTAGCACAGTTAACGAAAAAAAACTCAATGGCAAATCTAGCGAAAATTTTTTTCCCTGATCTTCAAACTAACATTAGCGTAGCGGATTTTCGATTTAGAACACACATGAGAGAATAAGCTGGAACCCAATTTACAAAGTAGAGGTAAAACACGCACCGATGGTAGTCAAAGTCACGGGGTAGACAATCTTGCAAGGCCCACATAGCAAAAAGCCATCATTTTT
The DNA here is from genome assembly GCA_029619165.1 of Eurosta solidaginis. Taxonomy (NCBI): domain Eukaryota; kingdom Metazoa; phylum Arthropoda; class Insecta; order Diptera; family Tephritidae; genus Eurosta; species Eurosta solidaginis. The sequence continues at coordinate 12,180 of JARSSU010002162.1, forward strand.
TAAAAAACGTCGATTATATTTCGTTGTTTGTGAACCGATTGGACAACTACTGTTCAAAATCGTTACTGCGCTGTCTGACAAGTTAAGGTGTCAAAAGTCGTATCTAAAACTAAAATGTCAGCTGTCACCTTGTGATAGTTACCGCCATGGTGGTTTCGTTTATTGGGAATTTTCCCACACCATGGATATTTCGCGGATTGCACGAAAATTTGTTTTAAACCACCACAGGTTAGACATGAGTGAGGGTGAATCCCACCTTTTTCCATATCATAGCTAGCCAAACTGATACGTTCAAGGGTGTGAATCTCCCAAGGTGGACTATAACCAAATTTAGGTAACATTTTCTCAAATTTGTGAAAACGTTTTTGAGATGGGTTTGCAAAGTTCATAGAAGCTTTTTCTTGAAATATCGGAAATAAAAAGAAGTATTTAAGTGACGAAATTTGTTGAAAATTGATACTGTTATTTTTTTCTTCACAGTTTTATGTTCATCGCAAGTATTAAAAATTTGATTCAACTTTTTTGAAAATAAAACTAAGCTTAAGAAAAAGGTATTCAGTCCAACAAATTCCATAAACTCCAAAAAACTTAATAGATATTACTCTAATATTTAAACATATGTTTGGCTCGCAAGTAAAATATACAGATATGTAAGTTAAAGTAATCTAAATTGGACTGTAGCACACTGTTGAAGTAGTGGAAGTAATGAAAATGTTTACATGACCACATAAGGCGCTCTACTTGATTTCGAATAGTTTATAAACTCATTAATACACAAATTTTCAAACCATCTCGAAATGTTTTCTGTATTGGTTCAAACTCAAAACGTGTTCTAATACGTCGGTCGATATTGTCGTGTAAACATGGTATCAGAAAATTTAAAAAAACGTCTTATTTCATAAATTGTTTGAACTACTACTACTTATAAATTTTATTCAAAAACAAATCCTGAGATAATTTGTGTCATATGAAAATGTATTGCATTCGCGCTCAGATAAGGTTTTTCGAAACAAATTCTGAGCGTTTTTAAAACAAATTCTCTGATATAATGTTTTTGAATAAAATTTATAAGTAGTAGTAGTTCAAACAATTTATGAAATAAGACATTTTTTTAATTTTCTGGTACCATGTTTACACGACAATATCTTTAAATAGCCTTAACCTCCAGGGTGGCAGAGTGTTTTCTTTAGGGCATTTTTCAAGTCATCAAAAGTATAGAAAAATTAGTAATCTCCTAAAAATACTCAAATATCTTAAACTAAATTTAAAAATAAAAAATACTAAGCGTAAAATTTAAAGGTTATAATGTTTGGACAATTTGAATTTATTACGAATTGACGATGTAGTGATTATAGCTTCTATTTTTCAGTGGATTTATGTGGATTTTCCAACTCATTTAAGCGTTGCAACAATTCGGAAAAATGTTGTGCTGATTGTTCCACATACATATTCGTCCCTATTTGACTGAACATTGACTTTTAAAGTGGTCACTATACATCTTTGTATATTTAAGTCCACAATTTTTTCGGATCCATGCATCTAGCTATAATTTTATCAAAGTTTACAGTATTTTGCATAAACGACGTTTCAAAACTAGCACCATATGCTCGCGCAGAGCTCATTCATTCTGGTGATTATTACTTTCTGTGGCATTATTTATAGGTGAGGCATATCGAAAATTACTTTGATTTTAGTAACAAGTTAAGGCGGTTGCAATTGCTTGATGTTTTTGCATAGATGTGATGAAACTGAACTAGTGTAGTATTAGATATGTAGGAAAGTTAACAATGTGGGTAAGCATATATGTACATACTGTTCGGTTAGGAATTCGTGCACTGAAATACTTTCCAGCTGAACTACCTAATATAGCTGGCTTCTCGATAAGATATCTAAAATATCAGCGGCACGTCATAAATGGATGGTCTGCATAATGAAAGGTCTCGCTTTCGTATTGTGTGGAGCTATCAGTGCAGCTATTGCGTAGCTGACTGTAGTGAAATGATGCGATGCTAGAAAAAATATATATGTGGTGTAGTTACATATAACCTAAATAATTTAGAAAACTCACCGCTGTTGTGTATGAGTCAAGAGCGATAAGTGTAGAGAATCTCTCTAGAGCCAGGATGCTCTAAATCTCAGAGTTTCATAATTTTTGCAATAAATCTAGAATTTTTTCTCTAATTCAATTCTTTTAGCCTAAAAGACGAAATTCATAAAATGATTGCAAATGAAATTACATTTAGAAAAAATTTGTTGAAAGATTGTGTTACCTCACCGGCAGTACTAAAATCTTGCAATGTTTTGCCAGTGTAAATGTGGCAGTTGAGAGTCCCCAATTAACCAAGTCCCATAGTTCTGCGCTACTTTTTCTTGAACCCAACACATCTTTCGCTTTTTCGTAATTTACAATCGCCTCATTATAAAACAGTTTTTGTTTGCGCACAAAGTCGATGCTTTAATAGCAAGATAAGCTGTTAGAATTGCATAATAACTTTTTAAATAATTGTGTTTTTACTTTTCTTCAGGCAAACTATAAAAGCGCTCGAAAACGCATGAAGCGGCCCATGTTGCAATATAAAAATGCCAAATTGACATTATCCTGCACTTCGATGAAGGCCGAAATTCCGCGTATCAAGCAGTCATAAGATTTCATTGCCAGTTTCATATAAATCGGCTCTTCTGGCTTTTCCACTTGCTTTTTGTCTTCTTTTTCGGTTTGAATTTCTTTTTTACCTTCCGCCCAGTACATGTACTTCAGGCCTGACTCATTGCGCACATTTCCCAAACGGCGTAGCAGCTCACTTTCTGCATCTTCATCTGTCGCAATCTCATAATTCATAATACATTCAATCGCGTTTTCATAACATTTACAGCTGGATTTCATTAAATGTTCAACATTAGCCAATGGTGTAATCAATTCAATGAGATCATCTACGGAAGAACGAAAGAAAGTAAAAACCAGCGAATAATCAAAGCAATTTCCAAATAATTTTACCCAGATCTTCATCTTCATCCTCTTCATATACTGGCTGCGTATCGGAATCAAAATCGAGTTATCAAATTTAGGTGCTTTTGGATCTATACCAGCAGGTGCATGCAAATCAGATAATATATAATGAAATATAGTAACAATCTGTGGATATTTTCCTTAGGAAGCAGTTTGGTGCAGTTGACTAGTAAAGCCTTTATGTTACCCGCCATAAAATAAGACGTTTTTTAAAATGTTCTTGATACCATGTTTACACGACAGTAGCAACCGACATATTAGAACACGTTTTCAGTTTAGATTTTGTTTACTTTAACTTACATATCTGTATATTTTACTTGCAGTATGTAGTACTCGTCATTCTTATTTGCTTGCAATTTTTCTAACAGGGCAACTTTCGTTTTCCAACTCAAATTTCCTTTCAAAATTTTCCTTTAAAATTTCTTTGAACTGTTGAATGGCTTCGCTTCAAGCCCTTTCTTTTCTTCCACTTCTGCTTTTTGAATTAAATCAAAGTATATTTCGCGAGCAGTACGTTTTTTGCGTCCGACTGAATCAGGGGAAGAATTAGATTGTGAAGAAAATGAAAAGGAATTTGAGCAGGAAGGAGAAGGAGATACCAGTGAATGTGGCGCAGCCGGTGATTCTACTTAATATGGGTGTATTTCCAAAAATTTCGTCCATAAGCTCCATATACGGAGCAAAACATGGACTTGGACCTGTGCTGCGGTTGTTGTCCCGCGCCGCCTTATAAGCCTGAAGGAGTGTTCTTATCTTGACTCCAAAACACACCGGAGTTCTGTCTGAGTCCTAAGAGAAGGATATACATATTACAGTAAATCTTAAAATAGAAGTATTACATATATGTTCATAACATACCGAGATACCCAATGACACCATGTCTTCCAAAACATTGGCGTAGGGCACTCTCTTCTTTTTGGGGTGCTCGAATTCTGCTTTTCGAGCCAGGTAGCATCTCAGGAATCCCGTTGTTTCTTCACGGGCCCATTTTGTCCCATTCGACAACACTCTTACCTTCAAGGCTTCCGAAATTGTCTCTTAAGTACAAACCGAACCAAGATCCTCAAGTCACTTGCCGGCAGCACCTGGGGGAAGAACAAAGGAACGCTACTATCAAATTGCCAAACCATTTGGCCGGCCGCTCATGGTCCTCACGTCACCAGTCTCAGCGCCTGACTTAAAAAACACACACTGGAAAATACTGCAGGCAAGCCAAGGTACTGCGCTTATAACTGTACGGAATGAATACAATTTAACTGCCGGACAAAATTTGGCACAGTGCCGTGGACGAAAGTGGTAACTATGGATGGATGGAAGAGCACAATATGCATTGTGATTGCAATACTATCGAAAAGATCATTTGCAAACTCACGGTGCATCTTGAAATATGGATGCCGCTAATTAACTACGCAACAACTACAACTGAGGGCAAAATGCGTGGTATATTACCATTTAAATCTTCATAACCTAAATACCTTTGATTTTCCTTCATGTTGTTCCAAAAAATGACTAGTTTGCGTTGTATTTTAATGTAAAATGAAATATTTCTACAATTTTGTTGTGTTTTGTTTTGCGCTTTTTGAGTGAAGTTGGCTGCGATATTTCTATATGTCAAAAAATTTCTTTGGTGTATTTTAGACTTCATTCACAATAGAGCAATTTTTTCTATTTTCAACACTACTTCTCAACTCGCTTATTGATTAGCTGACTTTACGAGGACTGGATAAAATAAGCGAGTTAGTGTTATTGCTTTGAATGTAATTCGATGAATAAGCGAGTGTTCTTCTCGTGTTCGCTTAGAATAGAACGCGCCTAATATAAATTTACGTTATTTCACATTTACGAAGTACTTGTTGAATTCAGGTTTGTTATAGAGATAATACAACACTAAAGATCATCGATAACATTGTATGTTGAATGCATGCTTTACCTTCCTAAGTTTATATTATTATCAAGTCAATATATATATGTTGAGATATCACTGTCAAATACATTCTCATAGTATATGGCAACTCTTTCTTCTTTATTCCTTTTTGCATACATACATATATATGACACAGCAGGTTTTTGCGCAGTTAGTTAGTTCAGTTAGCTGGTTCAGTTAAATCATCCGTTTTTGTAAAGCACTTTTTCTTTTCTACAATTTTAATAAAAGCGTTCCGTAAAAGCGAACTCTGTAACCAACTTAATCCTGTTACTTTTTATTTGGCTAAATTAATCTATAAAATATTGGAAATCCTCGGATTAATTCAACGGTTATGGGCCCAGGAAATTTGTCCAATAAGCATCAAAAATAAAAAAGAAATTTAGCCACCTCAGGAATAATTTGCAACAACCACAGTTGTCTTGTCATAGCGTATTGGTCAAGCATTCAGAATGGATTCATTCGGCGAGAGAAAAGACGAGAACAATTTCACAGACCATATTTTAAGAAATTCCTCTAATTATCGTTTATGGAAATTTCAAGATCTAGCCTACATGAAAGCATGTGCATTAACTGATAATATAGAAAACCGAGCGCCAGCCACAACTGCAGCTCAAGAAGTGAAGAATACTTTTGAGCGAAACGAGGGAAAAGCCATGAATGCTGTTATCCAGTCGTTGGATGCTGAGCATGGAAATCTTGTTTTAACATGTAAAAATTCGAAAGAAATGATGGAAAAGCTCGGAAGCATTTACGAAAAGAATTCCGATATCCGAGCAATGACTTTATACGAAGAATTTTTTACAGTGAAAATGCGAGATGATGAATCGGTAGCAGGTTATGTAGCTCGAGTTAATCAACTAGCGTCATAAATCGAACAGCAAAATGAAAAACTATCCGATAGATTAAAGATGGCACGTATCATTACTCGTTTAACGTCAAATTTTAATAATTATAAAACAGTGTGGTACAACACTAAAGAAAACCGAACGATTAATGCATTGATGTCAACTTGACAGTTGGAAAAAGAAAATCTAAATCGACTAAATGGAGAAGACACAGCTAATGTTAGCGCAGCGTTCTCAGCAAAAACTAAGCCGAAACTATATAATTGAAAAAATTCAAAGCCGAAATCAAAAATTTAAAATTTGAAGCAAAAAACGAGGTGTAATGCGTGCGGGCAGAAAGGCTATTGGGCTAAAGATAAAGGCGGTCCAAAATATGAAAAAAAATCTACAGGCAAAACCAGCAAAGAAGGTGGTAAAATGGCATGGTGTTCCGTACAGCAAACAATGGAATTACCAGGTAAGGAATCTGATAGTTGGTACGTCGATTCTGCAGCAACAAAACATATGACATTTCATCGAGAATGGTTTTCTACGCTACGAAAGCCCACGAACGGTAGCAAAGTTAAAGTTGCAAATAATAGTTGCTTACAAATCGTAGGAATAGGAACAATTCTAATTGATGTAAAAGTAGACAGTGGAAGCCAGTTCGTCTAGAAAATGTACTGTACGTTCCATAACTCAGCGAAAATCTGCTATCAACAAGTACGAAACAGATAAAAGTATCACAGTGATAACCCGCAAAGAAGGTTGCAAATTTGTCGAATTGGTCTCGAGTCCACAAATAAAATGTCCGGTTGTATGATCCATGTAGCGAAAAGGTTTTTATGAGTCAAGTATGTGATTCACGAATAATCAAAAATTGAAGATAGCGAGGTCAGCAACAATAGTGGGCTGAACATAAAAATGAAATCACCTCCCAAGAAGAAAATGTTTTGACAAGTGATGAGGAGACGTGTGATGATCATGAATCCTGACAAAACGAGCGATATAATTTTCGACCAAAAGTTAATACACCAAGTCGACTGATCGTTATTCGGCATTAATGTGTGAACCAGTATCATATGTGGAGACAGTTAATTCAAAAGAAGTGCAACAGTGGAAGCATGCGATGGACGAAAAATATGAATCCCTCATGCTTAATGGCACTTGGAAACTAGTTGATGCTCCGAAAGATCAAAAGGTAATTGATAACCGTTGGGTGTTTAAAGTGAAGCAAAACCCAGATGGCACGATAGAACGACTCAAAGCGCGTTTAGTTGTTCGTGGTTTCACACAAACAGTATGGTGTCGATTATGAAGAAACTTTCAGTCCAATAGTGAAATATACGTTGGTTCGATTTGAAGTGGCTTCATCTTGGAAACTTGCCCTTTTGCACTGTTTGATCGTGGGTAATGGCCACGCGCCATCGGCAACTTCATTTATATCCAAAAACGCACTAATTAAAACTCATTTATTTCCTTTATGAAGGGTTGGTAATAAGTCTCTTTTTATTTAAAGTATAAAATGTCACAATACTTTTAATCACGACTTTTAGCTGCGTGCCTAAGTTGGCATCTGCGCGCGTGAACCACTACAATTGACTTGGCTTAATTTCTTTTTCATTTTTTGTCTGTACCTGTATTAGAGCTTTTTAAAGCACGTTAAGTTAGTTGCGGTTGCGCTGCGGCGAATGTCATTAAAGCTAGTTCAATTTCTATTTATATCCTAAGCGCCCTATTATGTTATGTAAGTTATGAATATATTTGCATGGTTGCATTACATCACCCGCCTTTGGAAAAGAAGAGTTTGTCAAGGTGATCATTCTTGAACTACTCTTCTTGACCCGGATGATGTAAATTGTTTAAATGAGCGAATTTATGTTTTACTGAATCCATTCCTCGTTTTCGCTCGTTCAAAACAATTGAATCACGTTTAAAATAAAGTTCACGCCATAAAAGAACTTAAATTTCTATGTTTTAAAGTAAGTTGTTATTACTAGTTACTTGTTAAATTTTTATGCTAATGTGAGTAATATTTAATACTAACTAGTAAAGTTAAACTATTTTTTGTTTCAAGGTAAATGTTATGTATTTCGTTTTTAATGTATGTTTAGAAAAGATACTATTTATTTGCAAAAAATATTTGTTTTTGTATTCTTAACGCATAACGCATTATGCATGTTCAAATAAACTACTTTTTGAGTTAATATGACACAATCCGGCTTTAGAATGAATCGGAGCTGTACAACTGCTCTAATCAAGGAATCGGACGATATTAGAGCGAACATTTACAAAAACCGTGTTACTTTTTTAACGATGCTGGATCATTCAAAAGCATTCTACACGGTCGACCACACGATTCTCGTCATGAAGCTGAAAAATCTGTTCAACTTCTAACCGCCAGCATTATGTTTATTGCTTTCATATCTCAGCGATCGATCCCAAGCTGTATGTGCCGGCAGCACGTTCTCTAATTATTTACTCATAAAAAAGGGGGTCCCTCAAGGTTCGATTCTTGGTCCACTCCTGTTTGTGTTATATGTCAATGACCTCCAAAGCGTATTAAAATACTGTGATGTTCATATCTATGCTGACGATGTCCAATTATATGTCAACTGTCCTGTGGTCTCCGTCAACAACTGTATCAGTAAACTGAACTATGATCTTGAAAGTGTAAACAAGTGGGCATATGATAATGGGTTACTATTAAACCCAAACAAATCCCAATGCATCGTAATTTATAAGAAGATTGTTGCGCTTGACGGCTATGATAATGTAATCCTAAACAACTCAGTTGTAAAATTTGTTGATACTGTAAAAAACCTTGGAGTAATCTTCAATCGAACTTTGAATTGGAATAACCACATACTTAATCCAATAGGCAAGACCTACGGCATGCTTCGTTCTCTTTGGAACACTCAACAATTTAGCCAAGTGAAAATTCGACTGCTGTTAGCGAAAACATTTATATTACCAACCCTGTTTTATGGATGTGAATTGTATGCCTGTTGTGACTGCCTGTGCCGTGGTAAACTGAATGCCTTATACAGCAATATCGCTTGATATGTATATGGTGTTAAACGTCGTGAACACATATCTGCTTTTGCCATACAACTACCTTCCACAACATTAGATAACCTTCTTAAATTAAAATGTCTGACACTTCTACACAGGGTCATTGTATCCGAAGAGCCTAAGTACCGTAGGGAACGCCTTCAATTCATTAAATCCCCGCGATCGCGAATCTTACTCAATATGAAGTTTAGCAACCTAACAACTGATGTCCACCTCTGGAACGCACTACCTGTCCGACTTAAAACTATTCAGAACCCACTGCGTTTCAAAAACGAGCTGCTACATTACTTCGCACAATAACTGACATAAATGTATATAACCTTTTAGCTCCAACCAATCTGTTTTTCCTCTTCCTCCCGTTTTCTTTACCCAAGAACTTTGAACAATTGTGGTGTGTCGCAACTCGGCACGGGAGTGGAGGCACCACAATTGTGTTAGGGTTAAATTTAAAAGAAAAGAAAGAAAGGCGAGAGATATTTCTCGTTATAATATTTTGGCTTTATTATAGTAAAAATTAAAATTAGCACAATAATTTACCTTAGTATGAAATGAAGATGGCGGGGCTTCTCGGGGATTGTCGAGGACAACCGTTGAACCGTGGAAAAAGTCTCCGGTTTTAAGGGGAAGCTTCCCCCACACAGTTGTACCGGCATGCATGTATATGTGTACGGACAACATAACCCTACCTATGTACACATATACATGCATGTGGGCTAACTAGTGGTCGATAAAGTGGTGCTGGTATGGTAGCGCGAGTTGATATGAATTTAGGCTTCGGGCCTAAACATGCCGGCCCCTTGCGATACGCAAAAGCTCAGACTCGGCCCGAGCGGCCTCGACCACGACTTATCTTACGACTATATTATAAGCTAAGCGGTGCGCGCCGGATGGCGCGACGGCATCCTCCTTGCCTTCGCCGTTACCTATAGCTAGGACGAGATATAGGAATGGTAAAGTAAAAGAACACGCATCATATATTTCTTGCCAGTTACTAGAGAAATCCACTTATTGTGAGAAAAAGAAAGATGTTATTCACATATATAAAGCTTAAAACTAAGTAACCCTTCAAAGTCATGTTAGATCGGGTGGGTCCCCGAGAGCACACATCCAAAGATATTGCTTTGGGCTAGGAGCGAGCCAAACGACGGCGGTAACGTGGTCGGTGTAATGATTTCAGCGTAAATGTCGCCGCCCAGAACGAGGCGGATTGTTGTTGACGCATAAAATTGTGGATCCGCCAGACGAATGTGTTCGTAAGGAGCTGCGACGCTGGGGTCGATGCTATAAGTTGGGCTGACGTGCTTAAACTCATGGACGCAGACTGCGTGAGTCGTCACCGTCTTGCTCTGTCCATGTTTACCTCTAAATCTAATAAAACAACCGGTTTCGCCGGCGGCGTTGGTTGTCGGCAGTGCTAACTCTCGCGCCAGCCTGCGGTCGATCGTTGTGCGGGGGGAACATGTATCAATGAGTGCACGGATGAGATGGCTCGGACGACAAGTCCTCCATCGACAGGTGCAGCGTGGTATGATGGTTGCTACCACATCTTCAGCACCTGCCCTGAGTCGTGCAGTCTCGGGCACGATGTACCATTGAAAGGCAATTTTGGCAGTACTTGGTCTTTATAATTTCGCGCAGTCGTTGCAGCGGGGACTTCGCGCGGTATATCGGGCATGACCTGATTGGATGTTTCGCGTCGCATAAATGGCACGGCTTTGGGTAACGAGAGGCCTGGCGCTCGGTCCTCTTTCGTAGCGAAGCGTAACAAGTCATTCTATTTAGAGAAGATGGAATAAAAATAAAGGGAACTCGTTGATTTATTATGACTATGTTACGCCTTCGGTGGCGAGTAAGCCTTAACTGCGTTAACTAAATTTTTCGTGTGAGTGGGGTGAAACTCGGTAGCTGCCTAAGAAGAGATTCGCGCATGTCATGTGCATGGTCTCTTTCAATACGCGTTATGTGTCTGGGGCTTTAGTGCTATTTTACTTATTTTTGTGTCACCCGGTAGCCACGGGCACACTAGTGTTGCAGAAAAATTAGCATTTACCATTTTCGGTTAGCACATTCTGGTACCGAACCGGGTAGAGAGTGTATCACGTGGGTTCTGTTGAGTCGCTGTTATTTGTGTTGTTGGTGCTACAAATCCAGCAACTTTCCTGCCCGCCGCAAAAAAAAATGTTTGGACTGTTTTTTTTTGCCATATAAAGAAAAGTAAAAATGTTTGTTTCGGAAGCGGGGAGAAATTAGTAAAGCGTATAATTTTTTATTGGTTTATTTTTTTGTGTATTGCCCTTCGATTACTTGTTCAAATTTTCTTCAAATTTTCGGCCTTTAGCAAATGACACGGTTCCCGAAGTGTATTTGGGTCCGATACCGATTTGTCAGAAACGGGGTTTTGGGTACCCGTTTGCATCTTTTTATGCATCCCTAATATAATGTACATTTAAACTCGGCATATATATGTACATTCTTGGGTTAAGTATATGGACAGTCAGTGCTTGGACTTTACCACTTTATTTGGATGTGGAACAACTTTTTGACCCATTTTAACTCTCACCTACTACCAACAACTGCGATCCTTAGGTAAATGTATGGATATTCTAGCACACCTAAATAATGTTCCAAAGTGACACCGACTCAACCAACCGATTTTTCTAATATTTTTCGCGCTTTTTGAGCCAAAAACTCAAAGTTAACACAGGAATCTTGAGTTCTTTGTTTTCTAAAGGCTGTTTTTAGTGATAATAAGCTTATTTGTATATTTGCAATTATTTCCATTGCGAAATCTTATTTGTAACTCCTCGTCAAGGAAAAGCAAGAAATAAATAAGAGGGAGAATGAAAAGAATTGATCGAAAAGTAGTTTGCTTCAAAAGCACCATAATACATATACTATACGCATATACGCAAAATAAATGTATGATTGTGCTACTTTCATCGGCTTGGGTGCACAATTCTGAACGAGAATAAAGTTTAAAAGTGAGATAACATGTCGGTGGTTTTATGGCAGTATTTTTGGCACATTGAAAATATCTGCCACTACCAACATTTTCATTATTTAAAGTCCGCGCACTGGTACAAGCATACCAGCCGCAAAGGAAAAACGAAAAAAAAATACTCGCGAACATTTATACATACCTATGTATATAATGTAAATTCCACAGAATTGAAACAAACGGTGAATTCGATTGATTGCGCCGTTGTTTCATTCTTTGCATTTTTACGCGTGGTTGGAGTACGATGGCAAATTTACAAAGGAAAATGGTAAGTACTTCGAAATTGTTCAATTATTAATGAAGCTCGAAGTTATTAATGTGTAACGTAGGAAAATGCTACGTCACAATAACCCACTCACAAGCCCTAACATTAAATATGTACATACCCTAGCATTTAAATATACATACCCTACGATCGCCCTGCACAGCGAACAACCATCCGCACATAATATACCATGTAAATATACATACCCTACGATCGCCTTGCACAGCGAAAAACCACCCGCACATAGTATGCCAAGTACCAACAGCGAACAACCAAACATACTCAGCACGTGTGGTACTGACTATCTGGCGTGAATTTTTCATTCGCTATCATAACGAGGAGTTATTGATGAGCTGAATTCTTAACCATTTTATACGCTAAAAAGTATGAAATGGCAAACGCCACCACTCACTTCATACTTCACCTAGGTAAGTGAGGCTGAGGCCAAACTTCCAATGGTAGGTATCAAAGGGGCCCCAAGGTGAACGGGGAAGACTCCCAGCGAACCCATCGGGCTCATGGATCTCTCTCACCTATGGGAAACCAACCTTTGCACAACGTCCCACGGGGTAGAAGGGGATACGTTCCCTTCCTACCTTGAAGGACGGATGGGCACGATTAGTTCCCCCAAGGAGCGTCCAGGACCAGTCCTGGGCTCCACTTGAGGGACATGCCAGGACCAATACATATTAATACGGGTGGCATTTGTCGCGGACAGTCCACGCAGGGTTGCCGAGGATCATCTCGCTCCCCCGCTCCCTGGGTGAGGTGCCGAGCCATATGCAACGGTGGACCTTACTACATCCCTCACGGTCGCTAGGACTCTTGTCCGAGGCTCCCTGAGAGGAGTACTGGGTCTACCCAGCAATAAATGGGGGATGGCATGAGGCGCGGACAGTCCACTCAGGGCGGCCGAGGAGCATCTCCCTCCACCGCCTCCAGATTGGGGTGCCGAGCCGAATGCAACGGTGGACTTCACTACACCGCTCATGGTCACTAGGACTCCCGTCCGAGGCTCCCTGAGAGGGGTACTGAATCTACCCAGCACCCATGTATACAAATACATCTATATGTTGGGTAGTACTAATAGAAACTTTATACTTCACCTAGGTGAAACTGCGCCCTTCTTGCCCGCCGCCGCCAATCATTAGCCGTAGGAGCACCACCGTAACCCGCCTGAACCTATCCGAGTAAGCTTTCTCTGGGGGTAAGATACTATTTGCAGATAATCACCACCGTTCTCTGAGAGCCGCGACCCGTACCGTCATTTTCGAGACCCGCTTCCGTCGGTCCTGCGCTATCATCCGTGGCATCTCCCTCTCTATCTCTCTCTGGGATCAAAGGCTGCCGGCATCGAAAGGCAAAAGCCGCATCGCGTGTGTGTGCGTGTTCGGAACAAAAACAACAACTACTTGTGTTATTAATTGGAAAAGGTTAGTGGGACCTTCGCCTGACCCTGGAGCGGCTGGGCTTACCTCAGCCTTCGACAA
>JARSSU010002163.1:0-14558 GCA_029619165.1 Eurosta solidaginis
GTCGATGCGTGAAAGAGATCGAATAAATGTGCATAATTTTAGGACGATGATTTCATCGCAAGAACAATGCGGTAGTGTTGAAGTAAACTGTAATTGAATTTTTTGCGGCGCATGCTATCGAGTATCACATATTAAAAGCATTCAACTGCCATTTACGATAAGCGATAGAGAGCAAACAGCGGATTAGGGGAGCTCAGAATATACCGGTAGGTATGCCTGCATAAGAGGCCGATAAAATACCAAACTGATTAAAGGGGTTGTATACGCAACCCTCTCAAGGCGTCCAGCGAAAGATATAGTTCTCCAACCCAACTGTCAACTTCACTTACCCGTGGTGAATACTGTGTCATTAACAGCCGAGGCTATGGCGGTTCCTCATGGAACTAGTGGGTGGGGAGTATGGCCTAGAGGGTTTAATGTGGTCATATAAATCGTTCCGAGATGGCTAGGCTAGTACCTTAATGGTGCTTTGTTACCGGAACGTACCGGATCTATATCCGCAAAGGACCATCAACATCAATAACACTCCCCAAGCTTTCGGGAGAGTCTTTATCGTTAATACATAACAAGAACATGCAGAACTACGAGCGTAGAGAATACAGATAGCAATAGTTTCAACCAATATGTCACACACCTAGATCAATAGTGAGCTTTGTAAAAAAATCTGAAATTTTGAAGTTATGCGTACTATCGGATTACCGATCTGTTAACTTAATTGGATATAAATTCCAGTCATCCTAAAGCTACTAAACTTGCATTGGTACCATATATGGGAAATCCAATCAGTTTTTGCCTTTCCTGAACTCTGTGATCTTTGAGTTGATCACTGTTTTAGTCTAGTTGTGTGATGTGTAAAAAATAATATAAAAAAATTAGTGATAACTAGACGACCGCCCGTCAGCGTTGCTCACGACGCTCACACGACTTGGGATTCAAAGGTTGATAAGCGCTTCATAGCTTCAAATGATTTATAGCTTCCGCAACCCACCCAATTGTATAATAATACGCGAGGCGAATCCCGTTTAGATATATGCATGTACAATGCACATATTTAGAAAGTGAGGCTCTAGCGACCACAAGTTCCTCATGCAACCAGTGGAGGGAGGGATCGTGAGATGTCATATTAAATCGTTCCCGAGATAGTCGGAATAGTATCCTTAATGCGGCTTGTTACCAGAACGCACCAAATCTAAATCCATCAACGATCTTTATCTGCCAGAATCCTTAACATCGATAACACATCGGTGAATGTCTTTATCGCTACAGCAACAACGACCAACAACGCCCGCGACTTCGTAACCATACGCGCCAGTGAATCGCATTCTTATGTATTACAACATTTTTCGCCGCGTATTTGAATAGATCCGGCAACTTTGATGGAGCCAAAATATCTAGAGGCTAAGCTTATTATGCTGAGTTCAGCTAAACATCCTAAAACAGACGGTCGTCAGCTATTGCATAATTATTCGCCCTCTCTTCACATATCTATATAAGCCGTTTTTTTACTTGTATATACCTATATCTACATTTGTGGATAAAACATAAACGCTTATGATCACTTGGATAATGTTTAGATGACCCATCTAGCGGAAATCATTGAAAGCTCGCGGCAGTGTTTAAAACACTCGCTACAAAACGAGTTGTGCTTAATAGCGAAGACACACAGCTCTGTTGGTCATAGTGTATAGCCTATAGCTGAATCGGTTGCGATGAATCGTGGACACATACAGAGAATAGTGTAGAGATCAAATGGAGAGACACATTTCAGTTGCAACTGAGTATAATGCATACTGAAATTTAGCAGTACTAATTTCTGCTCAACACATTCATAAGTGCAGATAAAGTTATGCTCTTATCGGGCGATATAAAGTTTAAGTGCATATGTATATACGTGTAAAAAAAACACAGCTATTATAAGTTATTTCCTTATATTAAGTAGTCCCTGAGCAAGGCACCGTAGCATTATGCGCAGAGTATGCAACTTTTTAATGTTGGCAATAAAATAAATTTTAATTGTTTTGGTAGATGTTTTAAGCATATTTACGAAATATGTTGGAAAGTACGTGCATATTTTCTGTCACGTTGCTTGTTAGTCAATGACTAAACCACCACAATCACAGTCTCATTAACCAACACTGCCATAGTTTCAATTTTGACGACCACTGACCTAAAATTATACTTTTATTTAAATACCAGCGTGAGTTATCGTCAGGCTAATTCGCAAGATTCACCTCGGCCGGTAAACAAACGCAACTATTTCGATTTTTTTTTCGATTTTGAATCAGTACCTTATTTAAGACTGTGCTGCGTCTGTCAGCATAAATTATTAAATTAAAAGACATTACTTTCTCTCATACTTTTCGAAGCAATTTCTGCCAACATATTTTATTGAAAATTTGTTTGACATGCAACTTTCGCTTATTTGTGAACTAAAATTTTCATTTGAAATTTACAAATAATCCGGCTGCAAGTGGCATGCTCCATTGAACTAATAGCAGTTTTACGAAGTGTTGTCATTACAACTAAATTTGAATCGTAATATCGTGTTGTAGATTCATTTAACAAAAACAAAAAATAAAAAAACAGAACGCCGCTAAAGTATAGCTTAAAAGGCCGCATATGTGTCATATAATGGAAAACCGTAATGGCCTAAAAGTATATTAGTGAAATCAATTAAAATAAATAAGGAAATCTAAGTTCAGGCGAAACCGCATATTGAATACCAGTTGCGTGCTCTCACATACAGTGGCTCAATGCTTATTTCGCTGCAGCTCCAGAACAAAACTGTTGAGCTATATAGAAAGGAAGTAGTGACGGTGGCAAAAAAATTCCAAAAGCACAATTTGATAAAAACAAGTAAGAGAAGGGTAAGTCGAGGTGTAACCGACAAAATCACAATAAGGCCGAATAATACCATGTAGGCAAATGAACACGAAGGAAACCTGGAATGTGTTTGTATGACTATGTGTATCACAATGAAATGTGCATTAAAGAGTATTTTATGGGTGGGAGTGGGCCATAGTTCTAGGTGTAGTACGCCATTTAGGGATATCACCATAAAAGGTGCACCAGTGGTGACTGTAGAATTGGATAGTGCCGATATGGGTATCAAACAAGAAAGGTGTTATGAGTATTTTAAACAAGGGAGTAATCTTAGTACCATAGGTAGACGTCCGTTTCGCGCAGATATCGCCATAAAGGTGGACCAACAAGGATAGTATTAATAGAGGTGTTTTAAAGGGAGTGGTGGCGTACTATGTATAGTGGCGGTCTCGACCTTTTCGAGGGCGATATCAGCACCATAAAGGATGACCAGGGTGCCTCATAGAATCGTTTGTACAATTTGTGGTATCAATGAAAGTGTTAATGAGTATATTTTCAAAAGGTGTGGGGTTTAGTTCTATAGGTGGACGCCTTTTCAGAGATATCGCCATAAGTGACAGGTGGACTCCTAGAATGTGTTTGTACGATAGTGTGTGGTATCAATTCATGGTGTTAATGGGTATTTTTAAAAAGGGATACGCCTATAGTTCTATAGGTGGACGCCCTCCTTTTCGAGATGACTGCCATAAAAGGTGGACGCAGGGTGACTCTAGAAGCGTGTTTGTACTCTGAGATATGGGTATCAAATTATAAAGGTATTAATGAGAGTTTTAAAAAGGAAGTGACAGCCCTGGTAGTTGTATATGTGAAGAGCGTTTTTCCAGATATCGACCAAAAGGTGGGCCAGGGTGACCCTAGTAACTAATCATCTGTTGGATACCGCTAATTTTTTATATATGTAATGTGCTGCGTGTTCTCAAGTATCTCCAAGGGTTTTATTTCGCCCTGCAGAAACTTTATCATTTCTCTGTGCTCCACTTAATATGGTAGGTGTCACACCATTTAGTCGTATGTTTTTTCTACAAACAGTTATATTTCGCGTTAATAAACCAATCCAATTTCCATGTTTCATCCCTTTTTTCGTATTTTCGATATGGACAAGTGGGCGTGGTTCATCGTCGGATTTCGTCATGGTTTATACCATAAAGTTGAGTGCAGATAAGTACGGAACTGAGTGTAGTAAAGAGCTCACAGAGTATATTAAGTTTGATTGGATCAACGGTTGGTTGTACATATATAAAGGAATCGAGATAGATATAGACTTCCATATATCAAAAATAATCAGGATCGAAAAAAAATTTGATTGAGCCATGTCCGTCCGTCCGTCCGTCCGTTAACACGATAACTTGAGTAAATTTTGAGGTATCTTGATGAAATTTGGTATGTAGGTTCCTGAGCACTCATCTCAGATCGCTATTTAAAATGAACGATATCGGACTATAACCACGCCCACTTTTTCGATATCGAAAATTTTTCTCGAAAAACCGAAAAAGTGCGATAATTCATTACAAAAGACAGATAAAGCGACGAAACTTGGTAGATGAGTTGAACTTATGACGCAGAATAGAAAATAGTAAAATTTTGGACAATGGGCGTGGCACCGCCCACTTTTAAAAGAAGGTAATTTAAAATTTTGCAAGCTGTAATTTGGCAGTCGTTGAAGATATCATGATGAAATTTGGCAGGAACGTTACTCTATTACTATATGTACGCTTAATAAAAATTAGCAAAATCGGAGAAGGACCACGCCCACTTTAAAAAAAATTTTTTTTAAAGTAAAATTTTAACAAAAAATTTAATATCTTTACAGTATATAAGTAAATTATGTCAAACATTCAACTCCAGTAATGATATGGTGCAACAAAATACAAAAATAAAAGAAAATTTAAAATGGGCGTGGCTCCGCCCTTTTTCATTTAATTTGTCTAGGATACTTTAACGCCATAAGTCGAACAAAAATTAACCAATCCTTTTGAAATTGGTAGGGGCATAGATTTTATGGCGTTAACTGTTTTCTGTGAAAATGGGCGAAATCGGTTGATGCCACGCCCAGTTTTTATACACAGTCGTCCGTCTGTCCTTCGCATGGCGTTAACACGATAACTTGAGCAAAAATCGACATATCTTAATAAAACTCAGTTCACGTACTTATCTGAACTCACTTTATTTGGTATGAAAAATGAACGAAATCCGACTATGACCACGCCCACTTTTCGATATCGAAAATTACGAAAAATGAAAAATGCCATAATTCTATACCAATACGAAAAAAGGATGAAACATGGTAAGGTAATTGGATTGTTTATTGACGCGAAATATAACTTTAGAAAAAACTTTATAAAATGGTTGTGACACCTACCATATTAAGTAGAAGAAAATGAAAAAGTTCTGCAGGGCGAAATAAAAAACCCTTAAAATCTTGGCAGGTATTACATATATAAATAAATTAGCGGTATCCAACAGATGATGTTCTGGGTCACCCTGGTCCACATTTTGGTCGATATCTGGAAAACGCCTTCACATATACAACTACCACCACTCCCTTTAAAAACTCTCATTAATACCTTTAATGTGATACCCATATCGTACAAACTCATTCTAGAGTCACCCCTGGTCCACCTTTATGGCGATATCTCGAAAAGGCGTCCACCTATAGAACTAAGGCCCACTCCCTTTAAAATATCATTAACACCTTTCATTTGATACCCATATCGTACAAACAATTCTAGGGTCACCCTGGCACCTTTATGGCGATATCTCGAAAAGGCGTCACCTATAGAACTAAGGCACTCCTTTTAAAAATACTCATTAACACCTTCTGATACCCATTGTACAAACAAATCTAGAGTCACCCCTGGTCCACCTTATGGCGATATCTCGAAACGGCGTCCACCTATAGAAACTAAGGCACACTCCCTTTTAAAATGCTCATTAACACCTTTCATTTGATACCCATATGTACAAACGAATTCTAGAGTCACCCCTGGTCCACCTTTACGGCGATATCTCGAAAAGGCGTCCACCTATAGAACTAGGTCCACTCCCTTTTAAAATACTCATTAATACCTTCATTTGATACCCATATCGTACAAAACGCATTCTAGAGTCAACCCTGATCCACCTTTAGGCTATATCCCTAAATGGCGTCCACTATAGAACTATGGCCCACTCCCTCATAAAATACTCTTTAATGCCTTCATTTGATACACATGTCATACAAACACATTCCAGGGTTTCCCTCGGTTCATTTTCCTACATGGTTATTTTCCTTATGTTGTCACCATAGCTCTCAACTGAGTATGTAATGTTCGGTACACCCGAACTTAACCTTCCTTACTTGTTTTTTTTTTTTTTTTTTCCGATATCAACAAAGTGTGCGTGGTTATAATGCGATATGGAAAGTTTTAACAAGTTAGCCATTTGCAGTTTAGAGAAGCTCACGTGCTGATGACGTATTTCATCGTGTTAACAGACAGACATAAGACATACCGAAAAACTTGGTACAAAATAGGGGTGGTTTCGAACCAATTCGCCCATTTTTGTAAGGAGATTTATTGTCACAAAAATAGTGACGGAAGTTGTTGGGATGAGTCGACTCTTGTTCGAATTATGGCATCAAAGTATTATAGAGAGATACTAAAAAAGGAGGCGGAGTCACGCCCATTTTTAAAAATTTCATTAAATTTCTATTTGCGTTATAAAATTAATTCACTTGCCTAGTTTCAATGCTTTCTCTGTGTTTCTTAATACATTTTCCCAGTTTTTAAATTTTTCGAAATTTTCGATATCGAAAAAATGGGCGTGGTTTTAGTCTGATTTCGACCATTTTAAATGAGAGAATATTTTGCGTTCTCGTTGGAATTTTTAAAATTTTGCGAAGTTAAGGTATAAACGGACATAAAGCAGGGTATGGGCGTGGTTACCAAGCGATTTCGCCCATTTTTAGAAGTAACAGTTAATATAAATGCTCCCCCCAAATTTCGTTACGATAGATCGGAAAAAGCGACAGGTACGACCTTGTCCGACGGTCAGACCGTTTTAACGGTTCATCGTCAATTGGCCAGAAAGTAGATTTTTCCGAGTTTTATGGCAATATAGAGGAGTTTAACTTAAAAAGAAATTTAATTCCCGTACTTTGTCTCATATATCATTTCTGATGTGAAATATAATTCTAATATACCTAATATTTTTTTCTTAAATGGGGCGTGGTGGTCAGCCGATCTGGCAAATTATTCGTTGAGTATGTACATTAAGAAGCAAAAGCTCCCTATCAAATTTTAACACGATAACTTTAATGGAGTTTGATTCTTAAAAAACTTCTTTCCTTTTAGATATGGGCAGTGCCACGCCCATTTTCCAAATTTCTATTTTGCGTCATAAAGTCAGTTTTCAACAATTTATCGGCATTTGGTAAGGAATTATGCATTTTTTTTCTTTTTTAGAAATTTTTCAATAACACAATCCATTTTAGGTGCTGATAAGCCTGATCGTCAAACTCAGTAAAGATGTCTATATGTTTACTAATATTAAGGTGTTTAAGGGAAATGGCAATGTCCCAATCAAGTCTTTTTCGATGTGATAGTCTAGAACTAGATTCCCCTATATCATGTAAATACAACCGTTTTCTCATTGAAATATTACCACCCCTGGGCCCAAGTACACGCTGGGTATAAAAAGGTACGAGAAAAGTGTGCCATATCTCTATTCAAGGCTGCTAATAGGGACAAAAAAATTGAGGCAAATTACCAGAAGGATAAAAAACGGCTAATTGTGCTTTAAAGTAAAAAGCCTACTTACTTAATTGGTCTAAACTTTCGAAGAACTTTTCTCTCTAACACTCCCAAAGCCGCTTCATCTGCTGTTGTCATGGTCCATGCTTCTGCCCCCTATAGCAGGACGGGTACGATAAGTGACTTGCAGAGTATGATTTTCGTTCGCCGAGAGAGGGACTTTAATTTTCATTGCCTACTAGTTGTTGCTGATGACTATGTGTTGATGCTGGTTCCCAAATAAATGAAGTCTTTTACTATTTCGAAATTATGGCTGCCAACAGTAGCATGCTTGCCAAGACGCGTATGCGCTGACTCTTTGCTCGATGACAGCCAGGTACTTCGTTTTGTCCTCATTCACTATCAAACCCATATTTTACCGCTTCTTTTCCCGTTTGGAGTTAAAACCTCCCAGTCTGTATAACATCCTAGTCTGTATAAAAATGTAATGCAAACTTTCCTAGAAAATTTGGCAAAAATAACACAAAACGGCAACACCTTGTATTACGTGTATACACAGTTGTGATCGCATGCTCAAATACATGCAACCACATGCATAATTTCCACAATTATCAAATCAAAATTTGATAATAACATTAATTTTTTTTGTTTTGGTCACATTTGTTTGTATAATAATGCGTTTCTTTGACACAAAACCATTTTCGTAATAATAAAATTTCAATTAGGTATAGAATTTCAAATCTGTGTGTTGAATTATTTGAAAAGTTTTAGGTCAATATGCCACTCAAAATTTTTATGTCACAACAATATCAATTGCGGTTATTTGTTGCAAAAATATTTGCTGGCAATTGAAATCGAAAGTAGAACTCATCAACCATTCAACCGCAATATTTATCAGTTATTAATTTGTACGCTTAATTAATGCGCATTTAATTGTATTTGAAAGTTATTTGAAATTAAATTAGTAATGAAGTATTTTCATACATTACGCTAATGTGGCATAATTTTAGGCGCTCTACCAAATTATGTTACGTATACAATTTTCGTGAATGTCATATTTGATGAGCTCAAAAATCAGATATTTTTTAAGTACATACAGCAGCGAAAAGAAAAACAGCAGCGAAAAGAAAAACATCAGTGTTAACCTAGAGAGCGTTTTCGAAAAAATTCGAAATTTCGAAAAAATTTTACGAAAACTTTATGACGCAATAAAACCAGACAGATGAAATCAGTACAGATGAATCAGTACATACAGCAGCGAAAAGAAAAACAGCAGTGTTAACCTAGAGAGCGTTTTCGAAAAAATTCGAAATTTCGAAAAAAATTTTACGAAAACTTTATGACGCTATAAAACCAGACAGATGAAATTAGTAGTACAACAACAAATGTTCAACGGCTCTCATATCCGGTCACGAAATTGAAAGAAGTAGGGAGGGAAAATGTTTGATAAATTTTGCTATTTTTTACTATTTCACTAATGGAATGTACGGAAAAAAGGTAAACTCGATAAATCTCCACATTAGATAAGTGGAATAGAAGTAAAAAGTAAAAGGTAAGAATAATATAGGGGTACGCTTGAAAGTGATAGTTGGAGTGGGGCTTAAGCTAAAGTAGCATAACAAGAGCTAAAGGAACAGAGAAATTGAGTGGGTTGATTAAGGTTAACCTAAAAGAAGCAGAGGGGAGGAAAATAAGAGCAAAAGGCTGAGCCTGAGATGGATGGAGAAGGCAGATGTATGACGTCCTCAACGGCCACTAGCAGTGCGAATGGGCAACCATCGTACTGCCTAGGTTTTATTTGCGTGTGTGATAGGATGACCATTTTCTTCTGCCGCAAAAAAAATAAAAAAACAAGTAGGGAAGGCTAAGTTCGGGTGTAACCGAATCATTACATACTCAGCTGCCAAATTACAGCTTGTAAAACTTTTAAATTCTTTTAAAAGTGGGCGGTGCCACGCCCCATTGTCTAAAATTTTACAAATTTTCTATTCTGCGTCATAAGGTTAACCCAACTACCAAGTTTCAGCCCTTTATCCGTCTTTGGTAATGAATTATCGCACTTTTCTGTTTTTCGAAGTTTTCTATATCGAAAAAGTGTGTGGTTATAGTCCGATTTTGTTCATTTTAAATAGCGGTCTGAGATGAGTGCCCAGGAACCTGCGTACCAAAATTTCATCACGATACCTCAAAATTTACTCAAGTTATCGTGTTAACGGACAGACGGACGGACGGACATGGCTCAATCAAATATTTTTTCGATACTGATGATTTTGATATATGGAAGTCTATATCTATCTCGATCTTCTTTATACGTGTACAACCAACGTTATCCAATCAGAGTTAATATACTCTGTGTGCAAAGCACGCTGGGTATAAAAATAGGTAGGTACTTTGTGTGAGGATGCAAAGTTTTACGAAAGCATATGGTGAAATTTGAAGTTCAATCTGTAAATTGAGGAAGGTGTGACAAAATCCTCTTTGTTCTGAAAAATCGGTTGTATGGAGGATATATGCTATAGTAGCCAGATCCGGCTGGTTCCGACAAACGTCTAATCGGACACCTAAATACACGCTCACCAAATTGTATCGAGATATTTCAAAAATGAGGGGACTAGTTTGCATACAAACAGATAGACGGACATGTTTAATCAACTCAGCTCTTCATCCTGATTACTTCGGTATACTTAATGGTGGGTCTATCTATTTTCCTTTAAGGACTTACAATTTTGGGTTCGTAACGAAATTAATATTACCATTTCATTTTCATGAAGTTATAATATACAATGTATTTCTGAAATATTCGAAAAATTTAGTTTAAAATTTTACACTATGCACAGTATTGCTATAAGCGAATGCAAATTCCAGCGCTAGAGCTGCAAGAAGTGTGATTTTTTGAGTCGTAAATAAACCGATTTTAGCATACATTCTGCGTTGTTGTATGGTGATAAATTTAGACAGTTTCATTAAATAAAAAAAATTGCAGCACAGTTTTTAAGAACGCAATACATATGAAAGCGAGTGTAGATATTGTGGTGAATATTTGCATCACTATGCTGTTGGTAAATAATCACAACAACAAAAACAGAAAGCAGCCGAGTTACATAGAAGGCGACGAAGATATATCACAAACACATATTAGCATCAGCGATAGACCTTAGGAGAATTGGCGAACGAGATAACCTAGAGTATAAAGCAGCGCAAGCGGAGGAATAGTCTAACAGTTGATTTAAACACGCTATTATTACTCCCAAAGTAGTCTAAAAAAGGACCATTTTGCAACACTGATATTGGATTTATTTATTCGACAGTTCAGCGATGCGAACGCTAGTAGAAGGTGCAAAATAATCGGAATCTCCCAAAATTCGTTAAAATATGTTCCCCAAAACGTCATAAGTCCCAAATATGAACTCTCTTTTATCACCACAAAAACATGGACGGCACTTGCTGTTTTGCGCATTGACCAATCTAAGAAGGGCTAGGATATCAAAACCCGATATGTGTGTGTGCGCTTTTCCTGCAAAGTTTCGGTATTAACTTTCCGGCACTGACCTCCACACCCTTGCACTAAGGACTTATTTAGGCGCTCCGCAACATTAAAAAAAATAATATTCTAATGTCTTACACACATACAAGCAGCAGCCAAACTTATATAGAAGGCGACGAAGAATATATCACACACACATATGTAGTCATCAGCTAAGCGCAGAAGTTGATACTCAGAGAAGAAGAAATGCATAAGCTACAATATACATGTAAATAGCTGGGTAACCAAGCATGAGGTGCAGCTGTTACGGAACATTGGTTCGTGAAACGCCTAGACCTTGGGAGAATTGATACCGAGAGTATTAAAGTAGCGCAAGCTGAGGAATAGTCTATCAGTTTGCTTTAAACACGCTATTGGTTGTGAAGAATAAGTGTTATTGTGAAGTACTACTCACAAAGTAGTCTAAAAAAGGACCATTTTGCAACACTGAATATGGATTTATTTATTCTACAGTTCAGCGATAACGAACGCTAGTAGAAGGTGCAAAATAATCGGAGTGTCCCCAAAATTCGTTACAATATGTTCCCCAAAACGTCCTAAGTCCCATATATGAACTTTCTTTTATCAACCAAAAAACTTGGACGGCACTTACTGTTTTGCGCATTGACCAATCTAAGAAGGGCTAGGATATCAAAACCCGATATGAGTGTGTGCGCTTTTCCTGCAAAGTTACGGTATAACTTTCCGGCACTGACCTCCACACCCTTGCACTAAGGGCTTATTTAGTCGCTTCCGCAACAATAAAAAGTAATATTCCATGTCTTACACACATACACACATGTAAAATATATAAAATTAAATGAAATTATAAAGCGAAACGCTTACTTTAGTTGCCTTAATTTTAATTCAATAAAAATCAATACGATTCATTGAGCTTACTAAAAGGAAATAAATTTTAATGTTAAGCCAATAGAGTATGACATTAATTTTTTTTATATTACTTTGATCTAATATTCTTTTTATATTACAAGCAAGTATTTCAGCAGTATTTAACGAAATTAAAAACTTTTTCCGTTTCGGGCTTGTCGTTCAATGCTAAAAATGTGCCTAATTGAATGGAATATAAAATGTGGAAAGTGAAACTAAATACAAACATATGTTTTGTACACAATTTTTTTTACGTAGGTTTGTATGTATGTAAGTATCTATAGATGTGTGCGTGTAGTTTACGACACATTAAAGTTTAAATTCTAGAAAAAGCATGCAATTCAATTTAGTGAAAAAGAAAGCACAAAATATATTAAATGAGAAAAAATAACAAGAATTTATGACAATTATAGCGCCTACATTTTGCAATACAAAAAATTCAGCATTTATAGCAAATAGTATTACATTTACATTACAAATACATATATGAAGAAAATAAAATCTGAAATTTTATTTGACTAAAAAATTAAAATTTAAAGACTATTGTCTGTATCAAACAAACTCAGATTTACAATTTTCCAAATAGGAACAACAATTCAAAATATGGCAAAATACTCGCGATATAATAGTTGAAATAATAACGAAATTTTGAAATATGCCCGAAACGACTCTCAACCAGATGCAAATAGTAATAAAAGTTATGCCGAAATTGATCCGGAGACAGTTCGGAATATTTGGTATCACCAAATGTTGGAGAGACCCATATTGATTTCTAAAATTATAAATAAAACAAATAAGGAACGCTAAGTTCGGGTGTAACCGAACATTACATACTCAGCTGAGAACTTTGGAGACAAACTTTTAAATGGATCAATTTCGAGCCCATTCCTTCTGAATGAAGTGAACTTTAGCGTTCCCTCTCGGACATCGAGACACTTCAAACCTCTTCTGCTGAAACAATGTAGAACGAATTTCGAACAAAATGAACCTTTTCGGCGTTTATGCCAAGATTATAACTCTCACTCAAACACATATGATAGCTCGGACTCCCTTTTTTCTATAAAAAAGATTGTTCTCACCTCTCTAAATTAATGTATAATACGTTTGCTTCTGTTCTCTTTAAGTATTACGCTTGGCTGATGAAATTTCTTCTGTAGCTGAGCAGTCTCAGATCGTGACGCTTGACAAACCGCTGCCCATCAAAGACTCGGCAAAATAAAAAAAATAAAAAAAAAGTTATTATATATATATATAAATCGATCGCGTGAACAGGATTAGCCTGGTTTCATTGGGCCACTTGAGGGCAGCGCGCTGCCACAACGTCCATTAAAATAAGGGAAAATCACCATTTAGCAAAATGAACCTAGGGTAACCCTGAATGTGTTTGTATGACATATGTATCAAATGGAAGGTATTAAAGAGTATTTTAAAAGGGAGTGGGCCATAGTTCTATAGGTGGACGCCACTTCGGGATATCGCCATAAAGGTGGACCAGGGGTGACTCTAGAATGTGTTTGTACGATTGGGTGTAAAATTAAAGGTATTAATGAGGGTTTTAAAGGGGAGTGGCCCATAGTTGTATATGCGAAGGCGTTTTCGAGATATCGACTAAAATGTGGACCAGGGTGACCCAGAACATCATCTGTCGGGTACCGCTAATTTATTTATATATGTAATACCACGAACAGTATTCCTGTCAAGATTCCAAGTGCTTTTGATTTCGCCCTGCAGAACTTTTTCATTTTCTTCTACTTAATATGAAGGTGTCACACCCATTTTACAAAGTTTTTTCTAAAGTTATATTTTGCGTTAATAAACCAATCCAATTACCATGTTTCATCTCTTTTTTCATATTTGGTATAGAATTATGGCATTTTTTTCATTTTTCGTAATTTTCGATATCGAAAAAGTGAGCGTGTTATAGTCGGATTTCGGCCATTTTTTATACCAATATAAAGTGAGTTCAGATAAGTAAGTGAACTAAGTTTAGTAAAGATATATAGATTTTTGCTCAAGTTATCGTGTTAACGGCCGAGCGGAAGGACAGACGGTCGACTGTGTATAAACACTGGGCGTGACTTCAACCGATTTCGCCCATTTTCACAGAAAACAATTACTGTCATAGAATCTATGCCCCTACCAAATTTCACAAGGATTGGTAAATTTTTGTTCGACTTCATCAAGATACCTCAAAATTTACTCAAGTTATCGTGTTTACGGACGGACGGGGGGACGGACGGACATGGCTAAATGAATTTCTTTTTTCGCCCAGATCATTTTGATATATAGAAATCTATATCTATCTCGATTAGTTTATGCCGTTACGGATTACCGTTATGCGAACAAAGTTAATATACTCTGTGAGCTCTGCTCAGCTGAGTATAACAAGTAAGGGTGTCGTGTGAAACCGAACATTATATACTCAGCATAAGTTTCAATTGTGCAGTTCATTTCAGATAAATTCCGTTTTCGAGTTTTGTTAGGAGGGTTTTTTTTGAGGGTATAGAAATGTTGTGTAATGTTTAATCGAACGA
>JARSSU010002164.1:0-30087 GCA_029619165.1 Eurosta solidaginis
AGGCCCAGTGCGTAACGACTCTAAACTAAGAAATTTCTACGTGAGTAGCCGTGAGCCAAAAGACTCGGTAGTACACTTAAACGCTAAAAGATACATAGAAAACATACCTCTAGGATAAAAGTTTTAAATCTAAAAAAAAACTGAACTTCCAACAACATTGACCTACATCTAAAAACTTGCAGCCGTAGTCTACTTTTACCTACTTCCTTTCTTATTTTGTCTTGGATAATAATATGAAAAAAAAACCTCTAACTGTAACTCTAGCAACCAATCCAACTAGAAAAACTCTAACCGATTAAGGAAAAAAATCATCGCATTGACAGCGTGGGGGGCACCACAAACGTCCATACACTCTTATACACGCGTTAAAAAGACTGAACTTGACGTGTTGATGCAGCGTTATGTAAAAGCAGAACCTCTTAAATAACGATTATCCTAAAAAAAGCTAAGTTTTAACTAAAAGTCTACCCCCGCTACAACTCTGGAAACAAAAAAAACTCGTAAAAACAAATCTAAAAAAAAACCTGACTCTAAAAAATAACTATCTCTAAAAAAAAACCTGACTAGAAATAAGGATAGGGGAAAATCAGTTATACATACAACTCTACACTGTAACCACTCAACTAACCACACTAATGACGTATAAGTCTAAGGAAAAACTAAAAACAGATCTTCTAACAACTCTGACTCTAAAAAAAATCTTCTCTAGAAGAGGATAACTGTCTAAATCCTAACTTCTAAATAACTCTATAATAACAACCTACCACACCATGGACCGCTACATTAACTTTGACAACTACTAAAGAAAAGAAACTCTAGAACTCTTTTCTCGAACTGAAATCTAACTAACTCAAGACATACGCATAGAAAAACTCTAACAAAAGGACTGACGTCTTAGCGAAACTCTAAGATCTATAAAATAAAAAACAAAAAACCTGACGTCGTGACACTAACTCTAAAAACAACTGACAAACTGAACACTGACTCTGCCTCTAAAAAAATTTCATAAAAACTCTAAAAAACTCAGAACAGACTGAGAACGTGACAGTCAACCTCAAAAGTACGTACGGAGGCTATCTGATCCTTACAGGGCGCCCTCTGAACGAAAGACAACAAGCGGCTGAGCGAAAACAGTGCTCAAAAACGCAACTCTACTCCAAATGTACTGACGTTCTATGTCTAAGACGCACCGTACTCACCTCTTCTAAAGCACTCTTAAAAAACATCTAAAAACTTCTAGCTCTAATAAATCTATAACTCGTAACTGTCCTCTCTATAATACCCGAATACTTTATTAAAAAACAAAACACCAAACTAAACCTCTAACTTCTCTGTTCTAAACATTAAACTCTCCTAATATACCACTTCTAAAAACTAACCTGTTCTAAATCTTTCTAAACATCTCGAAACTACAAAAATAACGGTAAGTCTAAAAGAAAGAGTCTAGTAAACATACTCTACCTTACATAGATTACTGAGCTTCTAATTATATACACTTCTAACCGTATGAGATTGTGATCTATTTTCTTCTACCCCGCACTATTTTTTTCTTCTATATTCTATTCTCTAAGACTGACTACTCTAATTACTTCCTATGTTTCTAAAGTCTATCTCTATCGTGTCAAGAAGGCCTTAATATAAGAAACTGTATGACACATTTAAAACTAAAAAAAAAAAAAAAAAAAATAAAAAAAAAAAAATAAAAAAATAAGAGTCTTAAACACACATAAGAACAATAAACTAGAAAACCAGTTTCTATAATTCTTCTAACTCATTCTATTGATCACTCTAACTGACTCAATAAAAGCGCGAGATGTGTATCGGGACTCTTGAACCCTAAAAAAAAAAAAAAAAACAAAAAAGAGATCAGGCTATGTAGGGGGGGGGAATAAAAAAGGTAAGGAAAGGGGGGGGGGGGGGGGAGGGAGGGAAACTAAAGGACGAAAGGAAGGGGGTAAAAAAGGGAAAAAAAAAAAAGAAGGGAAGTAAGACTAAGAGGACGAAGGGGTCGATGGAGAGTAAAGTGCAAAACATGAAATTACTCAGTAACACATCCTCATCACCTTTTGGCCTCACGTGTATTATGGTAACACAAATTGTTGCTTTTAAATGATTATCCTCCATACCTGAGACGGTGTGCGGCTATAACGCAACAGCCTTTAAATTCTTCCACAGGATTTCCTTTATCTTCTGCTTTATCTAAAAATCGGCGTCTACATATCCATAACCCTCGATCCCGGACTTGTCCCTTTTTCTTCACCCATCAACACATCACCTTCACAATTACAAACATCAACACAATCTCGTCCCTCCCGCCCCCCTCCTGCTCTCTCACCGCCCTCTCTCCCTCGCTCTCCCTCACCCCCCCTCTACCCCGCCCCAGCCCTGCTGGTGTCCCCTTTATCTTCTTTATTTTTTTTTTTATGAGATTCTTTTAATTGGAAAAAATAAAAAATCGAATTCATTAAAGGTCAGTCATTCGGGGCATAAAAACTGGCGTAAAAAAATAAGTTGCATACTCACTATGAAAAATGAAGGGCGCATTCTAAACTGAAAAGACTTACATAGTCCATAATTTTTTTTTTCTTATATTATTACTCTTCCTTATTATATTCTTATTAAAATCAATAATTTCTTATTTTGCCCTCCTTTTTTATAAATTATAAACAAACTCTAATTTTTTCTTTTTCTTATATTTTCTTCTTTTTATTTTTTTCCGTAATTTAATTTTTTGTACTAACATCGAGGATGGGGGCCACGTAATCTATATCAAAAGAAAAACAATCTTACTAAACACTAACTCTCAAAAAATATTCAATTAAAATCTCAAAAAACCATCTGTCTCTAACTCTACTATACTAAACAAGTACAAAACAACTGCCAAAGGAACTGACGAAGAATACTCTTAAAATGATGATCGCTTCTTCCATTCATACAATCAAACACCTTCAATCAGTCACAATAAAGCACAATATTACAATAATACACACATATAAAACTTCATAAACAAAACCAACAAATACACTGGCGCGCCATCTGGCGGCATACTCTGACCGTACACTCACTACACACCAATGCATTACAGCCTTACTCTACGAAAAGCACTTACCCCAGCATGGTGCTTTTTACCTCAAACACGACCTAAAACGAACGTAAAAAAAAAAACTCTTACCACGAGTGCCAGTTTTGGACAATGTAGGCAAAATGGATAAATAAGCGCCGGTCGATAAAGTTTCCCGTATTTGTCAGTAGAGAAAGTTCTTGACAAAATTTGGTGGAAAGGCTCTTGACCTCCGTTGTTGCCCTCAATAAGCGCCAGTTATAACGAAGTTGGGATGACTTCTTATACTCCGCTGTTAAGCAAAGCTGATCATAAATTGTTGGTATATACAACGAAATTCCTTAATGGTTAAAGGTGATGTAGAAAATGTGCTGAATGATTTAAAGTACCCCATCACACCTTTACGTGACACAAGTAACACGTACACATAGCACTTGCCACTAATTTAATACCTAATACATACATAAATTTAAATGCTATAAAATAACAAGTAAGAAAGCTCAAATTCGGGTAAAACCGAACGCTACATACCCAGCTCTGCACTCGAAATGCTGTTGTGGTTTGATCTGTGTGGTTAATAGTGTTATAAAGCTGTGCAATAATACATACATATATGGTTCTATTTCAAACTCATTTTTATTCAAAGAAGCAAAAGGGATACAGAGGCTACCACTAATGAACTTGAGCGGGTATAAATTCAGTTTAACAGTTGTTGCTATGAAAAAAATGTTTATGCCAAATTTCGTTCGGATTGCGAGATTTTTGTGCGACTTATGGATTAAAAGTATTTTGGAAGGGGTTACAAAAAAAGGGGCGCGTCACGCCAATCTTCAAAATTTGTTTAAATTTTGTTCTTAGCTCAACCATACCACTACTGAGGTAGAATATCAGTCAAATGTAGTTAAATACTATAGATTATTATTACAAACTGTGTAAGGTTAGAACTTTAGGAAAATTGGGCGTTGTCTGTAACCGATTTCGATTATATTCACTCACTCTATATAATTTGGCAAGGATGCAAGGATAGCGTCTCTGCCAATTTCAATGTAATATATTTAACGGCTTTTGAATTACGGCTTGTTAAACTTCCAAGTTTTCTTCTTCTAAATGTGGGTGGTGCCACGCCCATATTTCAAAATTCTTAGAAAATTATGTTTTGCGTCATAGAACCAATCCACCTACCAAATTTCATTAGCTTAGCGGTATTAGTTTTTGAATTATCACATTTTTTACATTATTCTAAATTTTCGATATCGAAAAAGTGGGCGTGGTTATTGTCCGATTTCGCTCATTTTCAACACCAATCTATTCTAGGTCCAGATAAGCCCGTATACCAAATTTGGTGAAGATATCTCAATATTTGCTCAAGTTATCATGTTAACGCACGGACATACGGATCAAATCAAATTTTTTTTGGATACTGATATTTTTGATGTCTATCTCGATTCCTTTATACCTGTACAACCATCAACTGTTATCCAATCAAAGGCTTAATAACCTGTGTACAAGTACAGCTGAGTATTAAAGTAATGGATAGCGTCTAAATGTGTGTGGAAATTTGCGCTTACAAGTTTAAAAGTGTGTGGTAATCATCATCACATTCAAATGGAAAACGTGCGTCGAAAACATGAAGGAATATTTATGATTATTGAAGAAAACAAATTTTTCTGCTACAATTTTCAATCACCTTTACCTAAATACACATAAATCGAATATCGTACTACTAATGGAGGCAACGAACCGAAAAATCGGCAGTCTCACACTGGCAAATTCAATAATTTTCAATTTAACAACAGTCCATCATACATTTGTTGCTAACACCTTTACCCTTTACCTTGTGTTAAACTAAAGAAGGCTTTTACACGTAAAGTAGACATCATTAATTTTCCTACCTGCCACATTTCGAAATGATGATCAGAATGAGGCAAGGCAGCATTTGAAAACGGGAAATTCAGTGAGATTGTATAAACACCGCTACTATTTGTTGTATCGCATATATTATAGGCGTATGTATGTATGTATCTCAACTTCTTGCTTACCATTAGGCAACCGAAAAAAAGCGTGATAAATGAAAGTGCCATTTGTCAAATAATACGACAGCGCAGTCAATAATAAAACAAAGCAAGAGAAAATAAAGTAAAGTATACGCCATGGCCAACCTCATACGCACTTCTACCTTTGTTGTTGTTGGCATTACTGCTGCCAAATGAAAATAATAAGTCAATAAATGTGTAGTGCTTAGATAAAAACACTCAAGATGAAGCGAAAAATAATAAAGTGCCGTCAACGTTTGTCTTGCTTACATATACCAACAACAACAACAACAAAACGTATGTAGATATGTGTTCCGCTACTGCGCAGGTGGTTAAGCCTTGAAATGGCGCCTTATGTTAGCCTTCAATAAACGCACCGATTATATATTGATTCGATTTGTTAGTGAGAGTGTGTGTTGAAGCAGTTCGTTTCAATTTGCTAAAAACAATAATAAATTACAAACAAGTAAGGTAAATAATAAATATTATTTGTAATGTAGTTTTGGCCAAGATAATGACATAAAACGCATAAAAGAATTATTGAAAGCATTTCCTCGTATTTAGTTAAGTACTTGTGAGTTGGACTCTTTGCACGTCAAAGCTATGTGCGATTTGGATGATAAGTCATAAAGCGACACACAACGAAGAAAATGAAAAAATAATGTTTGAAAACTCTTTCCAGGTCGTAAGTTTTATCAGAGTTTGATAATTTTCAGACCAGTTTGAAAAGTATCAGCTTTCGTCTAAAGTAGCCAGGGCTACACCATTCCCAGTTGCAAATGAGAAAGCGTCAGATATAAATGCGAAAACGTCTTATAGAAATGAGAATAGTCAGGTGTAAATGAGAAAGTGTCAATTCGATATTAGAATAGTCACATGTAACAAAAAAACGTTAAAAGAATTTCGGAAGCGTCAATTGCAATTCAGAATTGTATGCTGTAGAGGAGAATAGCCAATTGTAATGCGAAAGCGTTATATCGAAATGGGATAGTCATTTGTAAATTCGAAACGTCAATTTTAATTGAGAATACTTAATTGCAAATGTGAAAACTCAGTAATAAATGTGAAAACGTTATATCGAAATGAGAATAGTCACTCGCAAATGAGAAAGTGTCAATTGAAAATTCGAAAACGTCAATTGTCATTTCCAACTGACTATTCTCAAATACAAATGACGCTTTTCGAATTTTCATTTTGCGCTCTCTCGTTTGCAAATGACTCTCCTCATATCAAAGTAACGCTTTCGCGTTTACAATTGACTAATCTCATTTTCATACGACGTTTTCGCATTTACATTTGACAACAATTGACTAATCTAAGTTAGAATTTAAAAATCTTATCTTCAACTAACGCTTACTTATTTACAAGAACTAGTTTCATTTCCATATAACGGTTTCTCATTTACAATTGCCTGTTATTATATTAAAGTGACGCTTCTCATTAACAACTGGAAATGGTCTAGCTTTTGATTTCTTCATCTAACTGCATCTAACGTTTTGCTTACATTTATGGTATCTTAAGGGGTTAAGTCTTTATTATTGAAATAATAACAACAACAGGACAAACAAATCATGGGTTAGAAAAAGCTTTCAACTTCAAAAACACGCTGGGTTGAAGTGGCTGCCGCAGAGGCACAATTAGGCTTGCGTTATTAGGGTGATTGTGAAGCCACGAAAAGACAGCACTATCTCTACTTTTTGGACCATTTTAAAGACCAGATAAATACTACAAATAACAGAATAGGTTGTTCAAAAACGGATCTCAAAGGAGTGCTGTTACTAATGCACTCGGCTTCGCTAGGTAGTATGTCTGTTCATAACC
This sequence comes from Eurosta solidaginis, assembly GCA_029619165.1. Lineage (NCBI taxonomy): Eukaryota > Metazoa > Arthropoda > Insecta > Diptera > Tephritidae > Eurosta > Eurosta solidaginis. The sequence continues at coordinate 6,916 of JARSSU010002164.1, forward strand.
TTTATGTTCCTGATGCCCGGAAGCTCATCCGAACAAAACCTTGTTTTTGGTACCCAGATTATTTGGGACTTCAATGAATTCATCCTCTAGCTTATAACCAGTTGACATAATGCCGATATTCCTCGAGGATAAGTGTCTCTGTATACATTTTATACCGCAAACCTCAACTGCATGGATGTCTGCCTGAAATATAATGTAATGTCAATTTCTCGAAGTTCGGCCCGTATATACCAACTCCCGTTTCTTCGTCATCAAACTTCGATCCATCCATGAGCCTGAGTTCTAAGTTAGAGTCAGTTAGAGTTATGTGCACAACGTACAAAGCTCTGTGATATTCTGATAGAATTTCTTATTCCCTTCATCTTTCCGATCTTTAACACTGAAATATTTTGGACAGTTGGAACTGCAACTGTTGCCTCCTTCTCTACAAGAATAGGGAATGGCAATACAAACTAATCGACGCAGTTAGCTTAATTCTTCTATTGCTGTTATTTGTGTCCTTTGGCCATCAAATTTGAGAAGCACAAGTGACTATTGGCTTACAACCGTATTAAATGTTCAGTAAACCATTTTGAGAGATAGTTTTCCATAGTTTTTCATGTTTTCCATAGTGTTTAGGGAAGTATCTATACAAGTATTTCACGTGAGAGTACTGTTCAGTTTAACCCTTAAGAATTTTGCATCCATTCAATTTGCGCTCGGCGAAAAATCATGGGGCTCATATCCTTGCCCATCATAGCTTGTTCGCAAACTTTATGTGTCATGTTATAGAAAGCCTCTGATAACTTAAAGAGATATACAAAATATGGTTGGGTGGAAACCCTGGGTGCAAGCCATACTTAGAAATATAACCCTGGAAATACCAATCAAAATTTATTTACTACTCATTTTGTCATAGCTCTGAAGACTTCTCAACATAAGCCTCAAATTTAAGAGTGGCCTTATGCAAATTATGTATTTTGAAGGACATCAACCCAGAAATCGCCAGACATACAAAAATCTCCTAGTCACTTAAGCGTCAACTCTCTATGTTGATGCACAGAGCATAAGTGGATTCTGTTTGTTCAAGCTCCCTACAACAACCCGCTCGCATGACTAAAATAGAAAGCGTTAGCACTCACGAAAATCGTGTATTTCTTATTGAGTTTTGTTCCATTTAACTGCTCGGTGATGCGTTTTTGCTTTCTACTTCATGTTTTTTTTGTATGCATACTTTCAATTTGTCGCGCTTTGATTATTGGTGTTGCCACCGCTACTGTGACTCCATCATGCGACATTATTTTTTGGCTGTTGTGAGCTGTTGCTGGTGAACTCATTCTGAAGTGTAGAGCACGCGGTGATGTTGCTACAAATGTTTAACACAACCAACCAAAATAAATATTGCTTTCGATGACGATTTCCAATGCGCTTTGCATTTTTGTTCTCATTTAATTTTTACTGTACATATTTGAATATTCGTCTGCGTGGGTGTGTGTGTGTGTTTTTGATTGTGTCGCATATATTACTGTGGCACTTTTATTGCGTTCCTCATCAAAGTATGGTAACTAACGATGATTGAACGCTTTCGGTTGACTGCTGCCACATTCGTTAGACGTAGGCAAGCAACCGCTAAAACATATATACATACATTATATCTAACTCAAATACGAAATTATTTATATATACACACACACATACATGCAGGAAACGTTGCGCGCCAATGAGTCCTGGAACAGTGACAAAACCAATAACAACAAATGTTTGAGGCACTGAGGCTTACCGGTGTTTAATATATATGTATGGCTACAGTTTTGTGCAGAAAAATAGCAGCGCCCTATTATGGCAGCTCTGAGGTTATTCGATCTTCCTCGAAATCACTGCTGTATGTGCTCAGTAAAACACTTCACGAGCGAAATAATAGTGTTCTGCATATGATATGATTTTCTTCGAAACCGTTTTATATTATGAACTCTCGGGTAATGTGTGTCGTGCCCTTTTCCCACCCTTTTTTTTTATCTGAGACGCATTATCCGTAGGAACACTACCTATCAGAGTAGCACTGCGTAGTTAAGGGTAGCGCTGTGTGTGGAAATCTGGATAGGTTACAAGCTACGCAGGGTTCGGCGAAGTTGGTCAAAGAGGGGTCAGTTGCAAAATATGCATCTGAAAAATATTGAGAAGGTGATCAGCACTAGCCAGGGAATTCTCTTACCTAAGTGAGTGACTGCAAAGAGGACATTCCTCTATGATATGACTTAAGATACGAGTATTTGAGACGATAAGGCAGGCGTGATGCTGCTCAGCCACGTTATGGGCAGCTATGAGATTGCACAGAAAAAGTGTGGTGAAATCGATATGCTGGAGATCAGAGACTTCCATTGTGTACGAGGGTTGTCACCATGAATTAAAGCTGTTAGATTGCGCTCACTAGCGATCGTCACACTTCTTCAGGTGGTTCGTCTCTCTGGTGCGCGAGGTAATACAGGAGTTAGACTCAAGGACTTGGAGAAGAGAAATACCACTCTCTAATTCTACAAATGCAGAGTAGTCTCCGTTGGTATTGATAAGGGTGCTTGGTATATGACAGCGGTATGCGTGTCGTGAAAGGCGACTAAAATACGCAAATGAGTGGGTTTGTACATTAATCGTGCTTGCTCCCGGAAATTACCGGATCTGCGTTCGGTAAAGGACCATCAACAACGATAACACTCCCCAAAAACATCGGGGAGTGTCTTTAGCGCTACAACAACAACAAAATGGTATTGACGCCAAAGCGTTGAGGATATGAGGAATTTATCTGGTGATGAAAACTGTCAGTCATATAAATCGGGCTTCCACCAAACTTTTCATCTGCTTCGAGCGAGAATGGATATAGTCTTGATCCAGGAGTTAATGCTAAGAAGTATCGACAACAAAACCGCTGTATTGAGAACGGTAGGTTTTTATGCCTAAGTTCACGGTAGTCATGTGTATTTGTTGTTGTTATAATAGCAAACTCACTATCCGAAGGCTTGGGGAGTCCTAGAGATATGTGTATCCTTTTGGTAGATTAACTCCGGTACGCTTCGGTACTTGCAGCTATTGGTACTATGGTACTAGCCCGACTGCTTCGGGAAAGATTTGTTAAATCCCCCATATCTTCCGGTCATAGATTTAATTCATCTTTTACGACCGGCATATCTACCGCGGGAATGCCCTAACCTCCATAACCCGCTGATTTGGGTAGGCTTAGGTAAGGGAGAGAGTGCGCTTAAGAAGGAGATGGGGGGCTTTTATTCTGTCTAATTTTAGTGAATATGACATTAAACCTGTTAGGCTGAAATGCGGCAGTGGGAACTTACAGCTAATCTCACCACATATGCCATATGACGATGTATCGGGTCAAACACAAGATATCATCTGCGATATCAAAGTCGAAGAAATTCGGTGAGCAGCCAGCCTGATTATTACGGCTGATGTTGACGCACTCTATATATGTTATAGGGGTGAAGACCCTACTTGTATAATAAAACTTGGTTCCCTGATTAATACTAAAACGCTAATGAATCGGGTATCGGGATGGAGCGTTCTTAATAAGAACTATTTTTCTGATCAGCGAAATTGTTAGAAAGTTCTAAGGCGTCTGCCTAAGATATGATATGCCCATATTGGTATAGCTGGAGTACATACAAAGTTAGGATAAGAGTAGAGTATGTAGAGTGTTGACAAATAGATATTGTAATGAATATTATGAATTCTCGATTATTCACAGCCTTCTGTCACTGACTATAAATTGACTCAACTGCAATATTATGTGTATCAAAATGTTTTTTATTCACACCACTACTATTGCTGTAGAACCACACTACTTTAACTGTCCTGTTCATGAATAATTTTTCTTCTTAGGTCACATGGCTGGGTACACGGGTACCACAAGGCAGTTCATACGTGAGAACTACTAGTGGTACCTGGGTATCCCAGCCATGAGAACTAGTCATAAAAAACTAATTTATTAAAAAATCATCTTTATAAAATTATATTTGAAACAATTGTCTCTCCCTTTTGTAGAAAACTTATTCCCATACGATGCCACAAAATACTCGTTTCTATTTGTAGATTATTTAAAAATGGCTTTGAAAATGCAAAAGGTACCCGGGTACCCATCTATGCACAGGACGGATAAGTATTGGCGTACTTCACTGATAACGTGTTTAAACCATATACATATTGGCTCACATGAGTAGCATTTCATCACACCTATTCTTACGCCCTTCATTTCAGTCGTTGTTGAGAGCGAAAAAGCAATTGCGCTACAGTGGCGTAAAAACATAATTTTCATATCAGTCATTTCACAGAGAGCAACGAGGTAAAAAGGCAGTCGCTTAGTTCCTTACATTAAATCAGAATGACAAAAACTTGTTTATGATTAAGGGTGTAGTAACGGTTCGATTTTCCACTCGGGATAATATACTTAATTTCTAATTTAAAAATACAAAGACATCTGAGGAAATCTTTGGCAGGATGGAAATAACTGTAATGTCAGCTGATATGTTTCATTTCTTTCATAATAAAGCATAATAATTAAAAACAAGTAAGGAAGGCTAAGTTCGGGTGTAACCGAACATTACATACTCAGTTGAGAGCTCTGGAGACAAAGTAAGGGAAATCACCATGTTGTAAAAGGAACCTAGGGTAACCCTGGAATGTGTTTGTATGACATGTGTATCAAATGGAAGGTATTAAAGAGTATTTTAAGAGGAAGTGGGCCATAGATCTATAGATGGACGCCATTTAGGGATATCGCCATAAAGGTGGACCAGGCCTGACTCGAGAATTTGTTTGTACTATATGGGTATCAAATGAAAGGTGTTAATGAGTATTTTAAGAGGGCGTGGGCCTTAGTTCTATATGTGGACGCCTTTTCGAGATATCGCCATAAACGTGGACCAGGGGTGACTCTAGAATTTGTTTGTACGATATAGGTATCAAATGAAAGGTGTTAATGAGTATTTTAAAAGGGAGTGGGCCTAAGTTCTATAGGTGGACGCATTTCGGAATATCGTTATAAAAGCGGACCTGGGTTGACTCTAGAATGCGTTTGTACAATATGGGTGTCAAACGAAAAGTGTAATAAGTGTTTTAAAAGGGAGTGGGCCTTTGTTCTATGGGTGGACGCCTTTTCGGGATATCGCCATAAACGTGGACCAGGGGTGACTCTAGAATGCGTTTGTACAATATGGGTATCAAATGAAAGGTGCTAATGAGTATTTTAAAAGGGTGTGGGCCTTAGTTCTATAGGTGGACGCCTTTTCGAGATATCGCCATAAAGGTGGACCAGGGGTGACTCTAGAATTTGTTTGTACGATATGGGTATCAAATGAAAGGTGTTAATGAGTATTTTAAAAGGGAGTGGGCCTTGGTTCTATAGGTGGATGCCCTTTCGAGATATCGTCATAAAGGTGGGCCAGGGGTGACTCTAGAATTTTTGTGTACGATATGGGTATCAAATGAAAGGTGTTAATGAGTATTTTAAAAAGGTGTGGGCCTTAGTTCTATAGTTGGACGCCTTTTCGAGATATCGCCATAAAGGTGGACCAGGGGTGACTCTAAAATTTGTTTGTACGATATGGGTATCAAATGAAAGGTGTTAATGAGTATTTTAAAAGGGCGTGGGCCTTAGTTATATAGGTGGACGTCTTTTCGAGATATCGCCATAAAGGTGGACCAGGGGTGACTCTAAAATTTGTTTGTACGATATGGGTATCAAATGAAAGGTGTTAATGAGTATTTTAAAAGGGCGTGGGTCTTAGTTCTATGGGTGGACGCCTTTTCGAGATATCGCCATAAAGGTGGACCAGGGGTGACTCTAAATTTGTTTGTACGATATGGGTATCAAATGAAAGGTGTTAATGAGTATTTTAAAAGGGCGTGGGCCTTAGTACTATAGGTGGATGCCTTTTCGAGATATCGCCATAAAGGTGGGCCAGGGGTGACTCTAGAATTTTTTGTACGATATGGGTATCAAATGAAAGGTGTTAATAAGTATTTTAAAAAGGCGTGGGCCTTAGTTCTATAGGTGGACACCTTTTCGAGATATTGACATGAAGGTGGACCAGGGGTGACTCTAGAATGTGTTTGTGCGATATGGGTATCAAATTAAAGGTATTAGTGAAGGTTTTAAAAGGGAGTGGCCCTTAGTTGTATATGTGAAGGCGTTTTCGAGATATCTACCAAAATGTGGACCAGGGTGATCCAGAACATCATCTGTCGGGTACCGCTAATCTAATCTAATATATATTATAAATGGGAAAGTTTGGATGTTAAGATGTTTGGATGTTTGGATGTTTAGATGTTTGGATGTTTGGATGTTTGGATGTTTGGATGTTTGGATGTTTGTCCAGACGTTTGTCTTTGTGACTCAATAACGCAAGAACGGCTGGACCGATTTGGATGAAATTTTGCACACATATAGCCAATAGTCTAGAAGGATCTACTAGCTATATATTTTTCAAAAGGGGCGTGGTCCCCGCCCCCTAGGAACAGTTATAATTTAATTATTATATTTTTTCGTCTTTGCGACTGAATCACGCCAGAATGGCTACACGGATTTTGATGAAATTTGGGACACAGACAGTAGTCTACTAGCGAAATTTTTTTCGAACATGGAAAGAGGGGTGGGGGTCCCACGACCCTTCGAGAAATTATTTTTCATAATTTTTACACATTATAACTTTACGTATACTGGCCTTCACCAATATCACAGACTCAAGGGGTCAAATAAGTCGAGGGCTTACAAAGTAAGCAGTGACACCCTCCGCCCGCCCCCCTTTATCTCCCCCTCTGGTGTAAAATCCATAAATTGTTATAACTCAATCTAAATTTTCTCCTAAATCAATAGTTTTTGGTATCTGGTACATACAGAACGAGATCTAGACAATTTTGGAGGAACGATCAGTGGTCCTCTCCTCTACTCCCGCCATCCGCCCTCCATCAATTGTTTTTATTAGCACGCTTTTATTAGCTTTACCTGTATGTTTCTATCTAACTTTTTATTCGCTCCAATGCGCCTGCTGCCTTATTAACATGGTTTTATAATTAGCTTCACCTTATTTGTAATCCCGTAAGGGTCATATCGAGACCCTTCCGGGATCATTTCTGGATGGTTTTCGGGATCGGTCCGGGATTACGCCGGGGTAATTTCGGGACTTTTTCGGGACTATTTCGGGATCATTTTGGGACCCTTCCGGGATCATTTCTGTATAGTTTACGGGATCCGTCCGGGATCCCGTCGGGGTTATTTTGGAACATTTTCGGGACTATTCCGGAATCATTTCGGGACTATTTCGCGATCATTTGGGGACCCTTCCGGCATCATTTCTGGATGGTTTTCGGGATCCGTGCGGGATCTCGTCGGGGTCATATGGGGACTTTTTCGGGATCATTTGAGGGCTCTTCCGGCATCATTTCTGGATGGTTTTCGGGATCCGTCCGGGATATCGTCGGGGTCATTTGGGGACTTTTTCGGGATCATTTGGGGGCTCTTCCGGCATCATTTCTGGATGGTTTTCGGGATCCGTCCGGGATCTCGTCGGGGTCATTTGGGGACTTTTTCGGGATCATTTTGGGGCTCATCCGGCATCATTTCTGGATGGTTTTCGGGATCCGTCCGGGATCCCGTCGGGGTCATTTCGGGACTTTTTCGCGACTAATACGGGATCATTTGGGAACCCTTTCGGCATCATTTCTGGATGGTTTTCGGGATCCGTCCGGGATCCCGTCGGGGTCATTTCGGGACTTTTTCGCGACTAATACGGGATCATTTGGGAACCCTTTCGGCATCATTTCTGGATGGTTTTCGGGATCCGTCCGGGATCCCATTAGGGTAATTTCGGGACTATTAGGGGATCATTTGGGAACCTTTCCGGCATCATTTCTGGATAATTTTCGGGATCCGTCCGGGATGCCGACGAGGTCATTTCGGGACTATTTCGGGATCATTTGGGATACCTACCGGCATCATTTCTGGATGGTTTTTGGGATTCGTCCGGGATCCCGTCGTGGTCCTTTCGGGACTTTTTTTCGACTAATACGGGATCATTTGCGGACCCTTTCGGCATCATTTCTGGATAGTTGTCGGGATCCCGTCACGGTCATTTCGGGACTATTAGGGGATCATTTGAGGACCTTTCCGGCATCATTTCTGTATTGTTTTCGGAATCCTTTCGGGATCCCGTCAGGGTCATTTTGGGACTTTTTTGGGGCTAATACGGGATCATTTGGGGATCCTCTAGGGGTCGTTTCGTGACTTTTTCTGTTTTATTTCGGGATCATTTGGGGACCCTTCCGGCATAATTTCTTGATGGTTTGCCGGATCCATCAGGGTCATTTCGGGACCATTTTGGGATCATTTGGGGACCCTTCCGAGATCATTTCTGGATCCGTCCGGGATGCCGTAGGAGCCATTTCGGGATTTTTTGTTACTTTTCCGGGATAGTTTTTGGACCCTTCCGGGATCATTTCTGGATCTGTGCGGGATCCCATCTGGGTCATTTCCGGACTATTTCGGGATCATTTTGGGATCCTTCCGGAATCATTTCTGTATGGTTTTCGCGATCCGTCGTTGATTCCCTCGGAGCCATTTCGGAACCTTTTCTGGAGTATGTCGGGGTCATTTGGGGACTTTTTCGGGATCATTTGGGGCTCTTCCGGCATCATTTCTGGATGGTTTTCGGGATCCGTGCGGGATCTCGTCGGGGTCATTTGGGGACTTTTTCGGGATCATTTGGGGGCTCTTCCGGCATCATTTCTGGATGGTTTTCGGGATCCGTCCGGGATATCGTCGGGGTCATTTGGGGACTTTTTCGGGATCATTTGGGGGCTCTTCCGGCATCATTTCTGGATGGTTTTCGGGATCCGTCCGGGATCCCATCAGGGTAATTTCGGGACTATTAGGGGATCATTTGTGGACCTTTCCGGCATCATTTCTGGATAATTTTCGGTATCCGTCCGGGATGCCGACGAGGTCATTTCGGGATTATTTCGGGATCATTTGGGATACCTACCGGCATCATTTCTGGATGGTTTTTGGGATTCGTCCGGGATCCCGTCGGGGTCATTTCGGGACTTTTTCTCGACTAATACGGGATCATTTGCGGACCCTTTCGGCATAATTTCTGGATAGTTGTCGGGATCCGTTCGGGATCCCGTCACGGTCATTTCGGAACTATTAGGGGATCATTTGAGGACCTTTCCGGCATCATTTCTGGATAGTTTTTGGAATCCTTTCGGGATCCCGTCAGGGTCATTTCGGGGCTTTTTCGGGATCATTTAAGGATGGCTTTCAGGATTCGTCCGGGAACCCGTCAGGGTAATTTCTGGACTTTTCCGAGACTATTTCGGGATCATTTTGGGACCTTCCCAAGATCATTTCTGGATGGATTTCGGGATTTGTCCGGGATGCCCTCAGGGTCATTTTGGGACTATTAGGTGAGCATTTGAGGACCGTTCCGGCATCACTTCTGGATGGTTTTCGGTATCCGTTCAGATTCCCGTCGGAATAATTGCGGGACTTTTTCGGGATCATTGGGGTCCCTTCCAAAATCATTTCTGGATGGTTTTTGGGATTCGTCCGGCATCCCGTCGGGGTCATTTCGGGACTTTTTCTCGACTAATACGGGATCATTTGCGGGCCCTTTCGGTATCATTTCTGGATAGTTGTCGGGATCCGTTCGGGATCCCGTCAGGGTCTTTTCGGAACTATTGGGAGATCATTTGAGGACCTTTCCGGCATCATTTCTGGTTAGTTTTCGGGATCCTTTCCGGGTCCCATGGTTTTTATCATTTTGGGACCCTTTCGGCATAATTTCTTGATGGTTTGCCGGATCCATCAGGGTCATTTCGGGACCATTTTGGGATCATTTGGGGACCCTTCCGAGATCATTTCTGGATCCGTCCGGGATGCCGTAGGAGCCATTTCGGGATTTTTTGTTACTTTTCCGGGATAGTTTTTGCACCCTTCCGGGATCATTTCTGGATCTGTGCGGGATCCCATCTGGGTCAATTCCGGACTATTTCGGGATCATTTTGGAATCCTTCCGGAATCATTTCTGTATGGTTTTCGCGATCCATCGTGGATCCCCTCGGAGCCATTTCGGAACTTTTTCTGGAGTTAGTCGGGATAATTTAGGGACCCTTCCTGGATATTTTCTGGATGGTTTCTGAGATCCGTCCGGGAGCCCGTCAGGGTAATTTCGGAACTTTTTCGGGACTATTTCGGGATCAATTTGGTACCCTTCAGGCATCATTTCTGTGTGGTTATCTGGATAAGTCTAGAATCGTGTCGTTGTCATTTCGGGTTTTTTTGGGACTACTTCGGGAACTTTTGGAAACACTTCCGGGCGTTTCTGGATGGTTTTCGGGATCCGTCCGCGATAGCGTCGGGGTCATTTCGTGGCTTTTTCTGGATAATTTCGTTATCATTTTGGGATCCTATCAGGTTATCAGCTCATAAAGTTCTTTTTTTTACTCAATTACAAAAATAAAATGCATTAGACAGAAAAAAAATTTTAAACAGATAACTTTATAAGCAGGCTAACGTGAATAGCCCACATATTTCATTTTCTCCTTGCGGACGGGGCCGCGGGTAAAGGCTAGTTTATTTATATATGTAATACCACGTACAGTATTCCTTCCAAGATTCCAAGGGCTTTTGATTTCGCCCTGCAAACCTTTTTCATTTTCTTCTATTTAATATGGTAGGTGTCACACCCATTTTACCAAGTTTTTTTCTAAAGTTATATTTTGTGTCAACAGACCAATACAATTACCATGTTTCATTCCTTTTTTCGTATTTGGTATATACTTATGGCATTTTTTTCATTTTTCGTAATTTTCGATATCGAAAAAGTGGGCGTGGTCATAGTCGGATTTCGGCCATTTTTTACACCAATGCAAAGTGAGTTCAGATAAGTACGTGAACTGAGTTTAGTAAAGATATATCGATTTTTGCTCAAGTTATCGTGTTAACGGCCGAGCGGAAGGGCAGAGGGTCGACTGTGTATAAAAACTGGACGTGGCTTCAACCGATTTCGCCCTTTTTCACAGAAAACAGTTATCGTCCTAGGAGCTAAGCCTCTACCAAATTTCACAAGGATTGGTTAATTTTTGTTCGACTTATGGCATTAAAAGCATCCTAGACAAATTAAAAGAAAAAGGGCGGAGCCACGCCCATTTTGAAATTTTCTTTTATTTTTGTATTTTGTTGCACCACGACCTGAGTTGAATGTTGGCATAATTTACTTATATGCTGTAAAGATATAAATTTTTTTTAAAATTTGAATTAAAAAAAAATTGTTTAAAAGTGGGCGTGGTCGTTCTCCGATTTTGCTAATTTTTATTAAGCAGACATAAAGTAATAAGAGTAACGTTCCTGCCGAATTTCATCATGATATCTTCAACGACTGCCAAATTACAGCTTGCAAAACTTCTAAATTACCTTCATTTAAAAGTGGGCGGTGCCACGCCCATTGTCCAAAATTTTACTAGTTTTCTATTTTGCGCCATAAGCTCAACTCACCTACCAAGTTTCATCGCTTAACGCGTATTTGGTAATGAATTATCGCACTTTTTCGATTTTTCGAAATTTTCGATATCGAAAAAGTGGGCGTGGTTATTGTCCGATATCGTTCATTTTAAATAGTGATCTGAGATGAGTGCGCGGGAACCTGCGTACCAAATTTCATCAAGATACCTCAAAATTTACTCAAGTTATCGTGTTAACGGGCAGACGGACGGACGGACGGACGGACGGACATGGCTCAATCGAATTTTTTTTCGATACTGATGATTTTGATATATGGAAGTCTATATCTATCTCGATTCCTTTATACCTGTACAACCAACCGTTATTCAATCAAAGTTAATATACTCTGTGAGCTCTGCTCAACTGAGTATAAAAAACAACTATAACTCATTAAAATTTACAAAGGTATAAGATGAAAATAGCATGCGGGATTCAAAATTTGATGACTCTGGTTCGACTTTCCACTAGGGATTCGAAATTTGATGACTCTAGCTCGATTTTCCACTCGGGAGAATATAATTTCTAATTTAATAAAATAATATAAAAAAAATTTTTAAGTTAAACGGTTTTATTGAAAACAATACTTACATTAAATAATAATTATACTAAAAGCTAGAAAATAATTAGGTAGGTCCTAATTATAAAAGCATTGGACGCGTGAAATTTCTAAAAATGTGATTAGGGTTCAGTTGGTCTTATATATGACTATCAATAGAAGTATACGCGTCCAACGCTTTTATTTAGTTGTCTGATCAATGCACTAGATTGATGAGGAGTGTGATGACTAGTACCTAGGACCTACCTAATTATTTTCTAGCTTTTAGTATTATTATTACTTCATGTAAGTATTGTTTTCAATAAAACCGTTTAACATACATTTTTTTTAAATTATTTTATTTTCAAGTTTTTAGTCTTTATTAAATTGCCTATTATTTCTCTATCTATTTAGTTCATTTAGTGACTCACAACTGCAAGGACATTCCTGATAATTTGTTACAATCTAATTCCTCAATACATAATCCTTCCAAAGACTTTACTCTACTCTGTGCCACGTATGTTTGTCCCTCCTCCAACTCCAAGATATTTTGATGTAATTTCTAAAATCGGACCACAAATGCGATTTTTGTGAATATCTCGATCCTTCCGCCACCTAGCGGCGATTTTATTAGAAGTCGCTTTCTATTCTCTTATTTATTATGTGTTCCAAATATGAGCCAAATTGGACCACAAATACGATTTTTGTTAATATCTCGATCCTTGTGCCACCTAGCGGCAATTTTTTTCTTATTATTGCATTGTCATCGGATTCTGAACTATATTCCAAGTTTCTAGCTTGTAGCTTATCGGGAAGTTACTTAAATTTCAATTAGAAAATTCGTGCCAGCCATCCAACCAGCCAGCCTGTCAAGTCAACCTAAATAAAACCGTTTAAAAATACAAAGACATCTGAGGAGATCTTTGGCAGGATGGAAATAACTATAATGTCAACTGATATGTTTCATTCCTTTCATACTAAAGCATAATAACTAAAAACAAAAACAACTATAACTCATTAAAATTTACAAACGTATAAAATGAAAAAGGCGATAAAAGTTCAAGATCAGTCCTAAAACTTCAAAAAACAGTTTACAATAGCTGAGTGCTCCATTTTTTTATTAAGCACATTTCCTTTTTATACCACTGTAGCGCAATTACTATGCCGTTTACCAATACACCCTCCCGTTTCACTTTTCCCACCTATGGTGTAAACCAAACTGATCAATCATACCTTAGATTGCGCTCAACTTGTTCCCCATTATTTTTCTACCAGCGTCAAGACTTTTCGCGAACAGCCTTCTCGAATAGTTGTTTACTTGCTTCTCGTTTCCGAATCTCATATTCCCTCGGGATATATACATGTGTGTGTTACGTCGTCTGCGCTCTCTGCCATCGTTTACATATGTGTTCAGCTTTGATTTGTTTTGTATTGTTGATTTTCCGAGAGGGTGGATAAATGATGTATATCGAAACGATTTTCCGTCATCCCCTGTCAAATTTGGTTTTGAGAAAAACCGGTTTCGGCGCTGTGCCATCATCAGTGTCGATTTTTCTTGTGATCTGTTGTTGTCGTTTGTCCTGTATTTATAGTTCGTAGATACATGAGCAGGTATTGTCAAAATTGATGCTAGTGTATATGGGGTATTCCATCCCATTTCGTCCAATTTTGAACCCGACCCCTTTAGAATTGGCTGAAAGTTTTTCTTCTTTTTCTAGCTTACGAAAGACGTTTTTCAGAAGTTTTTCAAATTTTTTTATCCAACTCAAAAAAAGTTATGAATTTTAAAAAAACACCGTTTTTGTTTTCAATATGCTATAACTTTTTCAAAAATTGACCGTTTGGGATCTTTTTTTTTAATTTATTTTTAAATGTACTTTTCAGTTTTTCGAGATTTTTCGAATTTCGCCCTTTTTTTCTCATAAAAACTTCAATCAATTCTGCAATCATCCCCACTAATCCTGGAGTGGGCCGAGAATTTTTTTTTATTTAATTAAAAAAAAACTTTAAAATTTTTTTTGTATTTTTTCCGAAAAAATAAATAAATAAATATAAGGCGCGATAACCTCCGAAGAGATCTAAGGCCGAGCTTCTCTTCTAACTGGCGTCGTGCTCCTCTTGATTTTCCCTACAAATTGGCCGGACGGGACCTACATGTTTTATGCCGACTCCGAACGGCATCTGCAAGGAAGATGAGTTTTCACTGAGAGCTTTTCCTGGCAGAAATACACCCGGAGCGCTTGCCAAACACTGCCGAGGGGCGACTCCGCTTAGAAAAATTTTCTTCTAATTGAAAAATCTTATTTCTAAAATTTTGTTGTTGCTTTGTCCGGGGTTTGAACCCAGGGCATACGGTGTGGTAGGCGGAGCACGCTACGTGTGGGATCATTTTTTTTTAAATATGTTTTTAAATGTACTTTTCGGAAAAAATACAAAAAAAATTTTAAAGTTTTTTTTCCAATTAAATAAAAAAAAATTCTCGGCCCACTCCGGGATTAGTGGGGATGATTGCAGAATTGATTGAAGTTTTTTATGAGAAAAAAAGGGCGAAATTCGAAAAATCTCGAAAAACTGAGAAATTACAAAAAAAAACTTTAACATTTTTTTGAATTTTTTCCGAAAAGCACATTTAAAAACAAACTAAAAAAAATATCCCAAACGGTCAATTTTTGAAAAAGTTATAGCATTTTGAAAACAAAAACGGTGTTTTTTTTTAAATTCATATCTTTTTTTGAGTTGGATGAAAAAATTTGAAAAATTTCTGAAAAACGCCTTTCGTAAGCTAGAAAAAGAAGAAAAACTTTAAGCCAATTCTAAAGGGGTCGGGTTCAAAATTGGTCGAAATGGGATGTAATACCCCATATTTAGTTATGTGTATGTGCTGTGTGTTCATTCAGAACCGAGGGTGGTTTTTACTGATCGATTTCCGTTGCTGACTGAGGCAGGTAAAAATCCGTAATTTTAGTCGTTTGACCTTCTTTGTGGGTTTGTTGTTTTGGTGCGATAATTGTTTTGTGTTTGTTTGTTGTTGTGTGTTTGTGTGTTGTACCTGTGTGATTACTTTGTTTCTTGTAAACAAGTTTTAAAGACTCGAATATTGTGTCAAAAATTGTGTTTATCTGTTCGTTTATTACTCTACCGTCGAATGTTCCCTGTTTGTAGATTTCCATGTTTTCGAGTACGTTGAGACGTCGGCCTTTTGCTTGTATGTGAAGAACCCTGTTTTATTGATGTTTGTTGGGGAACATTCATCCTCGACCATGTGATTCGCGAAGTTAGACTCTAGTATAATGTTTGGATTCCGTATTTTTTTGTTGTAATCTCTAATATGTTCTCTGAACCTCGTTCTTATTTGCCGTCCTGTTTGTCCTATGTAACTATGTTGGCATCCGTAGGTAAGCTTGCATACGCCGTGGCTGCTAAACGGATCCTCTGAGTTAGTGCTAGTTCTTAGTTTTCGCCCTAGATTGTTCGATGTTTTGAATGGTATGTTAATGTTGTATATTTTAAAGAAATTTGCCAATTTATATGTTGCTTTTCCAGTATTTGACAAGGGATGGCGGAAAATCGTATATATACATCATTTATGTGTACAGCATTTAGTTAGTAGCGGCATAGTGATGTGTAGTTTTATGTCTAGGTTTCAAGCCGATTTGTCAAATTTTTGGACTTATTGTGTTGCTATTGTATCGCATATAACTGTACTCATTTACATTCACATTCACGTTAGTGTATATATTTGCATATGTATTTGCGTTGGTGTTTGCAACGCATATTTGCAGCATTTAAAGGATTAAAGCTTATAAGCTTTCGCGACATCAGCGTTGACAGATGAATTTGCACATTCGCATATCCACGACAAATATTGCTACAGACATTGTTAAATGAAAGTGCTTACTTACATATGTCGTATATTAATATGCATATAAGATGTGTATGTCGAGCATTCTTCGTCTATCCTGTGTATGTCCGTCTTGTGAAAAATATATTTATTTCGTATGTTTGTATGGCTTCATGGTATACACATATCCTTCCTTATTATCGTTTCACAAAATTCACTGTTAAAGAAAATTTATGTTCAACCATCATGTGTGTTTGCGTAAGTGGAGTCAGCGTGCTTACTGGTTCATTGTTCCATACAGCAATCTCAACGCTGTTTCAGCACTTGAGGTGTGAAAAAGTGCGAAGGATTCATTTGGCACTTTGTTTGTTAGATAAAAAATCAATCAATATGGATTTGTGCTCATTTTAGTAGCGCTTATAGTCGTCGCACCTTTGGATTGTTAAAAACTTTTAAACTCACTGAAGCGCTCTCGAAAAGTGTGTCACAATATTGGATGAGCACTTGAGTTTGGCGGCTGTTGAATGTTATATTTTGTGATTTAAGATCAGCTATGATTTTCAAAAAACTGATGGCGCGGTTGATGTTTCTCTGAATGCAAATGTTGACAACATCGCCATAAGGAGTAATACGACAAGGCAAGTATTTATCGTTGTCATGGGAACCGAGGTAACTTGATGCTGGAACCTTGCCACTGGCGTAAAAAATTTATCGCAAAACAGTTCGCTCGTTTTCTCCAGCGCTTATCTGACACTAACAACCACTGTAATTTCGAATCGTATATCAGAACAGGGGTTACGGGAGACTTGGAGAGGCGGAGGAATTTCGTTTTGAGAGTATGCTGAGAGTGGAATTTTTTCTCAGTTGTTTCTTCAATCCAAGAAGCATTTTTTGGCAACAGCGGCACTTCATCAGTTAAAACTACACGCTCAATAAGTAATATATTGTAAGGAAGAACAAGTAAGGAAGGCTAAGTTCGGGTGTAACCGAACATTACATACTCAGCTGAGAGCTTTGGAGACAAAATAAGGAAAAATCACCATTTAGCAAAATGAACCTAGGGTAACCCTGGAATGTGTTTGTATGACATGTGTATCAAATGAAAGGTGTTAATGATTATTTAAAACGTAGTGGGCCTTAGTTCTATAGGTGGACGCCTTTTCGAGATATCGCAATAAGGGTGGACCAGGGGTGACTCTAGAATGTGTTTGTACGATATGGGTATCAAATTAAAAGTATTAATGAGGGTTTTAAAAGGGAGTAGCCCTTAGTTGTATATGTGAAGGCGTTTTCGAGATATCGACCAAAATGTGGGACCAGGGTGACCCAGAACATCTTCTGTCGGGTACCGCTAATTTATTTATATATGTCATACCACGAACAGTATTCCTGCCAAGATTCCAAGGGCTTTTGATTTCGCCCTGCAGAACTTTTTCATTTTCTTCTACTTAATATGGTAGGTGTCACACCCATTTTACAAAGTTTTTTCTAAAGTTATATTTTGCGTCAATAAACCAATCCAATTACCATGTTTCATCTCTTTTTTCATATTTGGTACAGAATTATGGCATTTTTTTCATTTTTCGTAATTTTCGATATCGGAAAAGTGGGCGTGGTCATAGTCGGATTTCGGCCATATTTTATACCAAGATAAAGTGACTTCAGATAAGTACGTGAACTAAGTTTAGTTAAGATATATCATTTTTTGCGCAAGTTATCGTGTTAACGGCCGAGCGGAAGGACAGACGGTCGACTGTGTACAAAAAACTGGGCGTGGCTTCAACCGATTTCGCCCATTTTCACAGAAAACAGTTATCGTCATAGAATCTATGTCCCTACCAAATTTCACAAGGATTGGTAAATTTTTGTTCGACTTATGGCATTAAAAGTATTCTAGACGAATTAAATGAAAAAGGGCGGAGTTACGCCCATTTTGAAATTTTCTTTTATCTTTGTATTTTGTTGCACCATATCATTACTGTAGTCGAATGTTGATATAATTTACTTTTATACTGTAAAGATATTAAATTTTTTGTTAAAATTTGACTTAAAAAAATTTTTTTTTAAAAGTGGGCGTGTTCGTTATCCGATTTCGCTAATTTTTATTTAGCACAAATATAGTAATAGGAGTAACGTGCCTACCAAATTTCATCATGATATCTTCAACGACTGCCAAATTACAGCTTGCAAAACTTTTAAATTACCTTCTTTTAAAAGTGGGCGGTGCCACGCCCATTGTCCAAAATTTTTCTAATTTTCTATTTTGCGTCATAAGGTCAACGCACCTACCAAGTTTCATCGCTTTATCCGTCTTTGGTAATGAATTATCACACTTTTGCGGTTTTTCGAAATTTTCGATATCGAAAAAGTGGGCGTGGTTGTAGTCCGATTTCGTTCATTTTAAATAGCGATCTGAGATGAGCGCCCAGGAACCTACGTACCAAATTTCATCAAGATACCTCAAAATTTACTCAAGTTATCGTGTTTACAGACGGACGGACAGACGGACGGATGGACGGACATGGCTAAATGAATTTCTTTTTTTACACCATATCATTTTGATATATATAAGTCTATATCTATCTCGATTAGTTTATGCCGTTACGGATTACCGTTATGCGAACAAAGTTAATATACTCTGTGAGCTCTGCTCAGCTGAGTATAAAAAAACGAAAGAACATAATGGTGACGATAATATTTTTTGTATCTTTTTTTCCGGTATTAACTTGGAGCTAAAGCCTCCCACTTTTGAAACCGTCGTACTGCTGCCACTTTGGTATTGGTTCAGGGTGGCGTTCCACATCTGGAATTTTATAAAAGCCCTCCGTTGATAAGATCCTGATTTTTTCCTCTTTCTTAGTGTGGTTACGACGAAAACTAAATTCACACCTGCTCCCATAATATATTCTAGGCAGTGGTTTGGCTGACTCTTCAGCATCGTCTTCATCTGCATCGCCATACATATAATTAAAGAGTTCCAAACTTTAACACCTGTGCAGCACGATCCATCAGCCTCGTTGTCCATTTCCAGCGGTATTGCCACAGCCTGAGCGTTTCCTACCCTGCTATTTTGGATTACAGCTTTCATACGCTGTCTGCTGTTTTGCTTTCCATAGTATGCCTTTCCATAGTCTTCTCTTTCAATAGGTCCACATTTATTATCACTTGTACAACTGGTCCAGATACTATGCAATAAGCCAAAGCTATCCCAGAGCCGCTGTTCGCTCACAGATTGGGAATATACAACGCGCTTTATCTGCAGAGCATTTGCCTACAATTTGAAGCCATTTAAAAACATTGATAGGGTAATCCCCACAAGAAGCTTGCTTTTGCCTTACGTTTATTGACCCATGTTTGCCATTAACCCTTTCAAGATTGCAAATTTCATCGTGACTGAAGTTCCATTGAACAAAGTCGAAAATTGGAAAATGGTATACCGCAGGGTTCACCTCTATCGGTAACTCTTTTCC
This sequence comes from Eurosta solidaginis, assembly GCA_029619165.1. NCBI lineage: Eukaryota > Metazoa > Arthropoda > Insecta > Diptera > Tephritidae > Eurosta > Eurosta solidaginis. The sequence continues at coordinate 26,301 of JARSSU010002164.1, forward strand.
AAATTGCCTTCAATAAAATAAGCAGTATTATACTTAAAACACCACATGTTGATCACTTTCTTTATGCAGATGATCTTTACATATTGTGCAAACGAAATGATTATAACGAAGCCTGTAACATTTTAATGCCCGTTTTACAGGATATAGCAGTCTGGTGTAATACGTCAGGTGCTAAAATATCATTTCAAAAGTCAAAAAAATTCCATATTTGTAGAAAAAGTAATTGTGGCTCAACCAATATAAACATAAATGTTAACAATTTTGCTATAGAAAATGTAAATATACTTAAAATTCTTGGAGTCACATTTTCGCAAAGATACTACTGGAAAGAACAATGCCTTGAATTAAAAAAGTCACTAGCTAATAGAGTAAACCTAATATGTTACTTATCAAAGAAAACTTTCACTCATATTAACATATTAAGGTATTTAGTAAAAACCTTAGTTTAAGCAAAAATCGTCTACGCACTTTACTTGTATGGCCGAACTACACCACCTAACCTTAATCTTATCAAACCACTTTATCATCAAGCTGTAAGAACTAGCATTTATGCTTACCGTACAACTACTACTACAAATGCACTCACGGAAGCCGGACTTCCTTCAATTGCAGAATTCTCTTTCCTAATAATTCAATTATCGACGAAGATATAAAACGTATACAGTCATGGAAAAGGGAGGGGGTAGATAATATCAGCTTTATCCTAGTCTCTGAACTATGCTGCCAACCTTGATATACCAACAAATACAACAAAGCTTCATCCCATTACTCCGATATGGTCCATGTCGTCAGAAATTTGCAACACTACATTGTCAACACTACACAAAGACGTAACCCCAAAAGAAATGTATCTAAGCTCTTTCAATGAGATAAAAAACTCACTTAAAGAGGTAGGCTGGAACTTTCTCTACACAGACGGGTCTAAATAGAAAGTAAGTTCTACAGCTATGTCATCGTAAACGATGAGGAGGAAGTGGTAGCGTTGAGTCGTCTCCACGACTCTGCATCCATATTCACTGCAGAAGCAAGTGCTATATACACAGCACTAAATTAGCAATGACAATTGCCAAAAAAAACTGTATTTTCATAGACAGTCTTTCAGTAAATAATTTATATAAGTGGCTGTGCAGTAGAAAGCTAAAACTTAATATTGATAAAACTAAGTATATGATATCTAATAAGAACCATAATAACTTAATCCAATCTAGTCTGGAAATAAAAGCCAATGCAATTGAAAGAGTAGATCCAAATGAAGTACGTAGGTGTAATAATTGATGAGAAACTAAGTTTCACAGAACATATGAATCATTTAGAGAAGAAAATTGCACAGAAAATAGGATTTATGTATCGAACATATTAGCCAACATCTCAAAATCTAGTATATAGATCAATTGTAGAACCACACTTTATTTACTGTCCAACATACTACTAGTAACAAATGATACGTTAATTAATAAGCTCCAAATACAGCAAAACAGAGCAATGCGTTTGATACTAAAATGCTCTTATAGAACATCAAAAAGTAGTATGTTAAATTGGGCTTAGTATTAAACAATTAATCTGTTATTACCCTTTGAAGTTTATACATTACATAACACAGGGAATGTTACCAAATTATCTGAGGGATAGGATACAGTATAATCATGAGATCCATAACTATGTACAAATGCTACGCCACAATATCTATTTCCCATTTAGCGCCCACCCCTAACATTATATTTTTCCATTTACTGCCCACCCCTAGTATTGTATGTACCGACATATATCATACATACATACTGGCTCAAGAACCATCGCGCAAGCACAAGGCAAGCCAGCGATGGTGAACGCACAATGCTTGGGAATTTTCGTTCGTGGCGCGCTCTGCGCGACAATGCGAGCATAATTCTCAATGTGTTCATAGTTACATATGAATATAATGATTGGCCGGAATACACCAGGCACACTTCGCCGTAGGTAAGTGAAGTGCGTGTCGGCCGCCATTGGCGGTAGACAAGGGGTGCCCTTTGGGTTAGGAGGGTGCGTTACAAGGTCGGTTCCACTGATGGTACACCCCTGCCTTATGGGGCGCCCTGCGGTTTACCCACATTTCCGGTGATTAGACGGATTTACACCCCTTATTACTCACTGGAAAGGTAATGCACGAGCAGCCTTCTCGGTAGGAAGGAAACCCGTCCAACGCCAGTGGCGGGGCGGAATTCCCCACTACCCTGGCAGACTGCCCGAGCCAATATAAATACATTCCAGGGACTCCCTTTGGGTCGACGGGGGTAAAGTTACAAGCTCGGTTCTGCCGATGGTACTTCCCCCCGGCTTATTGGGCAGCCCTAACACTTATTCCAGGGACTCCCTTTGGATCGACGGGGGATAAAAGTTACAAGGTCGGTTCTGCCGATGGTACTCCCTCATCTCCTCTGAGTAAGACGGGGGCTCAATCGAAATAAAACACTAATTTACTGTGTTTTTATTCAGGTGGGGGAAGTGGGACCTCCATCCGTCTCTGGATTGACTTGAGCATACGTCAGCCTTTCACCAAACCCACCTCATAAATGGCGCCCGAGCAGGGACCCGCCTCCTCAGGCGACTGTGCCAAAACCAACGAGAGCACCAACACTGCAGGAACGGGTTCTGCCGAACACACAACCAACAATTGACACAAAGATAAGCGAAACCCACCACCACCACGCTCAACGTCGACCCTCTAGGCTGGATTTACCTGCTGAGAAGGAAAGGCTAATCGAAGAATGCAAACGCTACCGAATCTACACCGAAGGACATACCGTCGCCGAATTACGTAGCACACTCAGCGCATATGTCCGAGACCAACGAAGAGGCCCGGCCAGTCACATTACGCAAAACACCATGCCGGCCATCACAATCAAAGCAATATCCCCAGCGCGAGCAGAGCAGAAAACGTTGTTAAGTTTAAAGAAAAACTATTTCTATATTGTAAAAATTTAAATATGTAACACTAGTTAAACAATGAATTTACTCATTTCTTTTTAATGAAATAGTTTTAAGAAACAATTATGAATTTTGTAAATTGTACTATACAATGAATTAGGCTTGTGTAAACTGGAACATCATACAAAAAATAAGAAATATTCTTAAAAATAACACAATAGAGCTTTTGTTTTTCTGGATACCAAGTCACGTTGGAATAAAAGGCAATGAACAAGCAGACATTGCAGCGAAATACGCATGCTCTACACCAATCACAACTGATCCAGTTATTGGAATACTAGACATTAAAAGATTTGTGAAAGTATTTTTTAAAGAAAAGAATAAAAGCGATTTCTCCAACTGTATCCACCATCACTACACCGTTATCAATAGAAATGGCGAAACACCTCAATACCCAACTGATGCAAGTAAATATAAAATACGAATATTTTCAAGACTGCGTCTGGGACACACAAACGCAACACATCAATATCTTTTTGACAGCAATAAAACTGAATATTGTGTTTATTGTAGAGCGCGTTTAACTATTTCTCATATTTTGTATGAATGCTCGCACCTGACTGATATCAGAAGTGAGGTTTTTTGGTAACAACAACGCAATGGAAATATTAAAAAATCCATCATATAAAAACATCAATGACATGTATCAATATGTAAAGAAAATCAGGCTAAAATTGTAACCACAACATATGAATACATATTTTAACTCTTATTATAAAAATATATAATTAGTAAAAAAATAGAAATTATTTAGTTTTAAGTTGTAAATAGTAGTAGTATTATGGTCATTTGAATAAATGTGTATTACAAATTTTGGTTTTTT
>JARSSU010002165.1:0-29727 GCA_029619165.1 Eurosta solidaginis
CCTCTTTGTGGTTATTTTAATATTTTCAGAAAACTCTAGAAGTTTGTACCTAACTTTCGCAAACCAATTTAAAAAATTTTTCCAAAAATTTGAAATTCGAAAAGTTTATACGAAATTTCGCTTTTTGGAAGTTCTCTAAATATTTTTAAAATTTGTAGTTTTGTAGCACTGTTCATAAAGTCAACAAAGTAACAACGTACAAAAAATTAAATGGGTTACAAAACTGCATATGCAGAAAAAAATCAGGAATTTCAAATAAAAATCCGAAATTTAGTAGAACTTCTCGAAACTTTGGGATTTGCTTTATATTTGATTCCAATACATATGTGAGAAAATTTTAATAACTTTTTTCTTAAAAATACGAAAAAAAATAGAAGAACGAAATTCGATAGAAAATACCATTAATATATTTCTGATCACGCTGCTGTAATCTTTATCACTTCAAAAGCTAGTATCCACATTTGTTTGATGCCTTAACCTCGCACAATTAATAAGAAAACTGGTGTCTTAAACCTTTACAGAATAGCGAGCAATCCTATCCGCGGAGCTGAAATAATATGGGGCATGTGACCAAGAATGTAACAAAACTGTACACACAAGAGGAGCCTATCTAACTTCATATGATATTATTTAATTAGCCTCAAGGGAAGTCAGTCACTCGTGATACAAAATTCTTCTGGTTTTCAGAACTAGTCCTAGCGTGCCAATAAGTATTAGCTCGTTACTAGCCAAATTTTCAGTTATAAATCGACAAGAAAACTGCTACCTACTTTAAACGGCTGCGGTATATGAGTATGCCTCCGCTCCAACACTATTCCACCGGTACGTACCTATCGAAAAAGTACCAAAAAGAATTGTATATATTACATAGTTAGGAAACTAGTGGAAAGCTAAAGCAGGCGGGGACATTTCCATCGCCTAGGACATCGCCATGTTAAATTCGCCAGTTGAAAACATGTACAAAGAGATAGAATGGGAACTATTAGTGGTTCAGAATGCAGTTAAAATGCACTCATTTTGACTAGAGACTCTTCCTTACGGTGTAGTTTCGTGACTTTTTGTTTCACTTCGTATATTATTTTTATTGGTTATGAACATTTTTTGACTGGAAGTGGGATGAACCGTAAAGTAACCATGCCTATCATTTACTTGTTAAAACATTTTATAAATTAAAATGGTATTTTCGCAACTCAGTAATCTTCTGTTGCTATATATTATGTACATTTTGACATTAAGCATTTAAAAGTTTTCAAATTCATTTCCATGCAACATTCGCGGAAATCTCTACATCATCACATTTGTACTGATTATTGAAACCCAAATTCCGACGATTAGTATATAGAATATTTCCCACAACACACAAAATTAAATTATTGCTCTTTGTATGTTAGTGATATAACTATTGACGTAATATTTTTAAGCAATATTTTGTAACATGAAACCAAATATTCCAAACTTTTGCCGACCTCAACAATACATTGTTTAATATATTTTTTAAATACAAAAAAACTTTTTGTACATGTATTGTGCTCCGCTACGTCATGTAATTTGAGCTCTGATTAAATAATAAATAATCTTACTCACTTTTTGTTTCTGATTTATTCCGTATAAACCGTCAGCTAGCAGTTAAACTATACATGTAGCCTTAATTTCGCGTGGTATGGCTACAAACACTTCGCTGTGCATTTCCATTTTTTGTCATTGGTGCCTTTACCTGAAAATAGAAACACATTTTGAGCTATTTTTTTTCAAAGAGAGCCAATCAACGCCTGTTTGTTCAAAAATCTTTAAGAATATGTTTGGAAGATAAGGGAGGATAAAGGAAGATATAAAGGAGAGGCAGGGGTGGAGAGGGATAGTTAAACAAAGCCGGACTGGGACAGAGTGAAAGGGGGATAAAAGTGGAAACGATGACAGAAGGACTGCGAGTAAAGGGAAGAAAGGCGCCCAGTACGCGAGAGTGATAGTGGCACTGATGAGGGAAAAGACGTGACACGGTTTCAGAGAGAGAAAAAGAGGAAAAGAAAATGAAGATGATTGGAGATGTTTAGGGGAAATTAGTGGAATTGATATAGAAAAGGACGTAGGGATATCGGAGAAGAAATGAAAAAGATAGAGGATAGGAAAGTTAAGAGTGAGATCAAGTGGAAGAGAAAGCAAGATTCCGCAAAGTAATAATCATAAGCTATCCTTTAAATGAAACTCGTGTGTCGCATGAGCGTTCAAAGTAGTCAACTCGATTTTGTAAAATTTTCACAAGTATCGTGTGAATGGAAGTAAGGCACGAGAGTGAGAGTGGCTGGAAATGGGAGTGGAATTAACGCACGCCAACAAAAAAAAAATAATTTACTATATCTGGTAATTATTTGGAAATATATCCAAACTTGGTCTACCGATTCCATCCAAGAGATCATTTACGCTGTGAGAAGTGGAGGAGTGAAAGTTGGAGTGAACCAAATGAACCTCGCTATCTCCCATATTTTTTTAAGAAAAATTGCCATATATGAGAACAAGTTGTATGGGAGATCTAGAGGTAATGGGAATGAGAGTTGGGGGGGGAAAAGTTGAGAGGTGGTTTGTGGGTGTGAGTGGTAGGGAGAAGTTATAGGAGAGGGATGGCAGATAAAGGGGGGAATAGGGAAGAACATGAATAAAGAGTCAGTATTGTAAGAAAAGTAGTAAAGTAGTAGTGGTACGTGAAGATAGAGAAAGTAATGGGGAAAAGGAAGGTCCACTCTTAAGATTTTGGGCGAACGAATTTTCACGGGGGGGGGAAGGAAGAAAACTTCTATATACATTAAAAATTTCATTAAACTTTTTTTTCCAAGGTTTTCCTTGGGAGCTTCGTTTGATTAAAAAACGTTACGACCAAAATTAAAGTTAATAAACATTTCAGAGACCCTAGCAGACTTTCATTCTCTAAATTATTTTTTAGGAGTTATCTAGGTTAAGGTTTGTTAAAACTATTAAGGTTCTTGAACCTGCCATCACAGCTCAGTACTTTCTTACATACATCCCTTTTTTAATTTATTATATATTTAAGGCCAGAGGAGCTAGCCTATTTTTTTATTGTCCTCTTGCGTCTGAGGTTGTTTAAACAAGGTTTTTCTGCCCCTCAAGTCTGCTTCTAGTTTCTTCACAAGTAAGCTGCCAATCTGAAAACAACTTGAAAGCTCAAAAGGTTACTAGAACGTATAACAAAGATCTTTTAGACGAAAATAATATAAATCATTTAAAAAACACGATGAAATTTTTCTATAATAACAAAACACGATTTCGGGAGTTTAAAGAACAACAATTTTTTGTTTATTATTTTAGTACAACCCCAATAACAATGCATGACAACTATATGTATGTCTTTGGTGAGTATGTCGGGTGTCCGCCAACAGAACGACATTGCATCCTTGTAGGTTCGAACGATATTTACAAAATAAAATCGAAATATCTGCGCTTTTTGATTAAGTTTGATTTTTAAGTAGAGGTAGCTATGGAACGACTTAATCTGCTTCGAGCATCTAGAAATATTATCCGACATTCTTTTTAGCCATTCTAACATTTTGGTTATGTAGTCTTTTAAGCAGGAATAGGGGATTTCATGGATCATAAAGATCTGAAAATTGCTCAAATATAATGTAACTTATTAATTAGAAAGAATAATGAACTCTTTTGAAAAAAAGTAAAAAAAATTTGCCTAAGAAAATATGTAATTCTAACGACTAATATTATAACGGGAACGAAAAATGACACTGAAGAAGCAGCACCGCCGAAACCGGTTTGTCCTACAGACAAAATTTGAAACAACATGGGAATCGATATTGCCCAAGAAGTTTTTGTTTATTTGTAAGGAGCTTAATCTTAACGTTTCGAAAGAATTTAAAAATTTTTTTATTACCAAGTCTACCATATCACGGTTTTCATGTTGCGTATAACCACCTTACGTATTGTAAAGTGCAAACATCTATTCAATTTAAGCCAAAGTCACGTCTGTTACCTTAACTTTGTTAATACAACTAAAAAGCATTGTCTCTCAGAATACTTAAAACTTTTATTACAACATTAATTCGCATGCACAACAATTTCTTTACGTGATAAGAACTGTTTTTTTTCTAATATGCCCTGCTAAAGGCACTTAAAGCTTGGCATGTGGTTTGTTTTTAATGCCCGTCTTTATGTGTATGTATGTATATGTAGTTGATTGTTTAGGTTGTTCGTTTGAAGCCTGCGTTGCCACTGAGAGCATGTCAAACTGCTTTTGGTTTTCAAGAGTTAAGGCAAATAACAATAAGAAACAAGGAGCATTATCTACCACAACATATTCACATATATCATACATATGTGCTTGCTTAATGTACCCATGAGGAAAAAAAATCGGAAATATATTCAATATTAACGGAATAGTCCGAAATATTTCCGGAGATAGTTTTGAAAGATCCTTGCAATGCTGCACGATGTAACTGTAAAAATTCCGATAGTTCGGGAACTTTGCCAAAAACCCCGAGGTTCCCATAGGCCGAAACCGCTCGAACTTACCAGAGAGACCACGAATAGTTTTTCGAATTAGTGCTGAAATGATCTGGTTGGCTGCTGTGGTTTAGATTTCTCTTGGAACCATTTACATAAATACTGCGTGAGTTTTTATCACAATGGTTGGTTGGAGCGTTTTAATACGCTCCTGTAGGGCGCAACAAAAGTGCGAAGAGTCGTGACCTCATGATCGGTAATATTGTCGACACGCAGAGAACATATATGACTGTCCGCCTTATAACGGGCACATTCAGTTTCATACCTTGTCGTTGAAAGAGATTCTCCTTGTTTTTCCACATAGTTGCCAAATGCCGTGTCTTTGTTAGAGTGGCTGTGATCCCGTTTATCCCTTCCTAGACTTATTAGGGAAACTGTATTTTTTTTTCTGTTGTAGTTCATTCCACTTGGTTTAGTAATTTACAGTGGTCCTAGAATACCACTTGTCGAATTGCAGTTTTCATTACATTGTAAAGTCTCCCCTTTATTGCTGAAAGTACTGGTGGCCCAAAAATATCTAACGATGTACAGGCCTTTGCCGAGTTAATCTGATATTTTTCATTGCCGGCATGTTTCCTGTGACGTGTCCTAACATAATGTGATGGCGCAAATTTTTCTGGCTTTTCGTAGCGTCCTCTACAGTTAATTGGCAGCCTTAGAACAAGTATGGCAATCTATCGATTTGATCGTCTGCTGCTAGTATATGCAGTACCTTACCATCTCTTGTTGTTTTACAAACAAGAAATTATCAGGAACTCTCCATACCTAGTATCTCTGATTCAAATACTTCTGGAGTTTTTGGAAGACAGACGGACATTGCGCTTTAAATGTTTCGGAGTAACCTCCCGCAGCATTACCAAGCCCCTTTTTGGAACCCGCCAGCGTAAAGTGAGTTAAGTCGTCTTGGTAAGCTATGTCGCTGAACGATCCGTTATTAAGAAAATCTCATCTTGAGTTCTTTGCCATAGTTCAATTGGGTGATGGATATCTCTTATCGAACCCAAGTTGAGGACTATTCTTAAGATACCACTGTGGCCCGTACAGATTTTCGTCTGGATCGTCAATTTTCGCCGATTACCTTGCATGACAGAAATTAACTGCATGTTGTAAAACACTTCCGGAGGGGACTATTTCCTTAGCAAATATTTTTTGATAACTAATCTCTACAGTATTGAGTCGACAAAGTCGATCAAACGGTTACTTGTTTTTTTTTCCAGGGTGGAGCGTACTCTCTGGATTGTGAAACATTCAAACATTCCCTTAACTACATTTCCCAATATGTCCAAGAGTATGTAAAAATCAAATATGCATTTTTCACCTAAATGCAAGGTCCTCAAGCTATCTTGCTTGTTGTAAACAGTAGTTGAAGTGTTGTAGCCACAAAGAATGAACTTAAACTGATAACACATGCAGTCGTTAGCTCAAGCAGTTTAGTGACATACAAGTAGTGTATTAGGTACGTCTGTATATTTAAGTTGTTGTGACAGTGCACGTAACAAAAAGTTTGACTACTTTTCTTCTTGCTGGAAATTTTGATTCTCTTAAAATTTTTTCATTGGCTTAGAATTACAGCAGTCTCGACGCACTCACACAGCAAACAAAAAAGTTGTGGCAGTTTGGTTTTTCGTTTTTTTTTCTTTCGGGTGTTTCACAAGTATTTGTTGTTTTATGCTATTCAGGTTTTATGTACTTTAACTACCCTTTAAGGGGATAACAGAAATATTCTATGTTGCTGTGGTGGTTGTGGTTAATTGCCCATAGTAAGAAAGTTGATCTCACATCCATAATTTGTTGAATATTATAATGTATTAGGGTGGAAATTTTAAAAATAATGTATTTTTTGAAATAACTTAATTTTCCATAAAATGCATAGTAAATGTAACTAAGTACACGTCATATTGCTTTAGAGCAGTGGTGAATGTGTTCATTCAGATAGAGTGCAAAAGCCTGCAAGCATTTTTCGAAACAGTTTGATCATCCAAATGGGTGAGCAATATAAGCTTTAAGAAAACAATAAATATAGATTGTCATATATGACTCCTATATGATTAAAATTCATTCACAAAATATCTTGAGTTTAAATTTGGCTATAGGTCGAGCGAAGAAGTATATTTTCTTAATTTTTCTGGGTTCCAATTATTTGAAAACACTTTTCTATGAGGGTAGGTTAGGTAAGAATAAGACAAGGCGAGATGAGGAGTATTCGTGGAGCTTTTCCATACTTCTCGATCGGCATTTTTGTTCATGTTTATTGTACATCGTGTGTGTATGCATATTCGCCCAACAAGACGAACTTCTGCTTGTTGTTGTTGTTGTTGTAGTAATGCTCGCCCCACCTAACAGCCGCGACCGATCACAATTGTCATCAATATCCTCTAAAGGGAGTCCAAGGAAACTTGCGTTTCAACATGGGTGGACCATAGAAGTGGTGTTAGAGGCGTTGGTTCACATTACAATTAAAGAGACGTTGTGTCATGTGGGGACACATTGCAAGCGGGGCATCATTTGTATGTCGGGGTTATTTTGGATAGGTAAGGTTACCTGTACAGTATCCAACGAAGTTGATCTAGAGTTACACGCGTTTCCCTGGGGAGTATGCGTTTCTTCTTTCCGCGAGTTTTGGATACTTTTCTTTAAGTACTGGATTCACGGGCATTCCCGGCATAAAGGTCCGACGCCTGTTTATGGAGTTCACCAAGGACCTGCTTGTGTTTTTTCGCTTCATACGGCTGGGTTCTCAGGTGCCGTATTCTCAAAATGCTTACGGAGATGACTCCTTAAGCCCTAGGCGGTGCTGGTTCATCAATCAGATGTCTGTTGGGATGCTCAGGTTTCTGGTTACTTCAACATGAACTGTTTGGTCAGCATCTCATTCCTCTCCTGAGGGGAGTATCTCGCCTCATTATGCAGATGTGTTCTGGGGACATAAGAAGACAGCCCGTGGCGATCTCTGAGAGCAGTATTTTGGCAGGCCTGTAGTTCTTCCATGTGGTTAATCTTTAGGCTGGCGACCATATGGGTGACGCGTAGCACGTACATCGGCTGCTTAATTGCTTTGTATGTGTCATGGTGTTTCTTTGTCTTTTCCCCAGTACTGCCAGCGAGGATTTGAGGATTTTGTACGGCTCTGATTCTCGGAACAACTGCGCGCTGCTGCTCACCAAAATGTAGATCCTGATCAAACTTCACACCCAAGATTTTTGGGTGTCAGTGGACATTCGGTAGCGTAGTGCCATCGACGTGGATGTTCAAATGGTCGACATTTGGGACGTCCATGTTGTAATAAGGTCGCGGAAGATTTAGTCGGTGATAATGCAGGCGAAAAACTGGAGAGATCAGGGAGGTAGCCGTTTATTATATTGCATAGCGCATCAGGGATCTTTGGTCCTGGGCCTGTGGCAATTATTGTCAGTCATCGGCGTAGGAAACGATTGTAACTCCTTCCGTGGTGAAGTAGTGATATGTAGAAATTAACAAAACGGGATAGGACCCCACCCGTGGCACCCTTGTTTATTCTCCTTGGTTTTGATGTTTCGTTTCTAACATTGCACCACGATGCCTAACGCCGACCACCCGAACGATTAATGCGTTGCGATCCCATCTTTTAAGACATGGGGGAAGGGTAGACCCTCCAGGTCTTGCAGTAACGAGCCGTGGTTGACCGTATCAAAAGCTTTTGATAGGTCTAGTGCTACGAGTACAGTTCTATGGTGGGAGTATTGATTTAAACCGCAATTTATCTGGGTGCTAATGGCATTTAGCGCGGTGGTAGTGCTATGGAGTTTTCTGAAGCCATGCTGATGAGAGGCTTGGAATTTGCTTGGAAATAAGGGAGAAAAATGGCTTCAAGGGTCTTTTCTACTTTCGATAGGAGAGATATCGGACGATACGACTCACCTATGTTAGCTGCTTTCCCAGGCTTTAGTAGCGGGACCACCTTGGCCATTTTCCATTTCTCGGGTATGACAAAGGTGGAAAGAGACAGGTTGAAGACATGCGCTAAATATTTGAAACCCTCTTTCCCTAGGCTTTTAAGCATCGGCAAGGCTATGCCGTCTGGGCCCACTGCTTTGGATGGTTTAGCGCGACTAATGGCGTCCACAACCTCTTTAGCGGTGATGGTGATTGGTGACGCGCTGAGTTTGTGTTTATGTGCGTGTCTATTGGCTCTCCGTCTATCTTTGTCGACCGTAGGATGCATTATATATTGTCGGCAGAAAGCGCTCGCGCATTTTTTCGCATCCGACAGCACTTTGTCGCCAAGGGTGATGGAAACTTTGTCTTTGTGCTTAGTCGGATTCGATAGGGACTTTACGGTGGACCAAAGTTTACCCACACCTGTAGAGAGGTCACAACCTCTTAGGTGCTCCTCCCATTTCGCCCGCTTGTGTTCATCCACAAGCAATCTGATGCGTTGGTTTATATCACTTATATGGGGGTCGCCTGGATCAAGCTGTCTTATAAGGTCACGTTCTCTCGCTAAGTTTGCGGCCTCCGCCGGGAAGTGGGCCGGATTTCGGGAATTCTCCCGGCGGGAATGAAACGTGCCGAGGCGGATTCAATGACCTTACGGAGGTCACGCTCCTCTTGGCGGGCATCAGTCGGGATAGAGAGGGCAGAAAAGCGGTTGTATGTAAAAGATTTATATTCTTCCCACTTTCCTTTTTGAAGTTTATGAAAGTGCGTTTTTCGGTGACGATGAAGTCGGCGGTACGCTCGAGCGCAATAAGTATGGGCAGGTGGTCGGATGCCAATGTTACCATCGGCTGCCAGTTGACACAGTTTACGAGTTCTGCGCTGACGTTTGAGATATCTGGCGAACTGTGACAGCTTCCTACCATACGTGTGGGGGCATCTCCGTTTATTGTGCAGAACGTCGTTTCTTCTATTTGATCCGCCCACATCTCACCCCTACTGTCCGCCCGCAAGTTTGAATGCCATAGATCGTGATGGGCATTGAAATCGCCTAAGATAATGCGATTGTTGCCAGTGAGTAAGGCTCTGATATTAGGGCGGTATCCACTGGGGCAACAGGTGGCAGGAGGGATGTAGATGTTGATGACTGCTAGGTTTGCATCGCCTGACCGGACAGATAGGCCTTGACGTTCTAAGACATTGTCCCTGCGGTCGATGCCAGGATCAAATATATGATATTGCACAGAGTGGTGTATGATAAACGCGAGGCCGCCTCCATTTCCGCTCTCGCGGTCTTTCTTGCGGTCTGCAATGCAGATCTTGCTGTGAGTTTAGTCTCTTGAATCGCAGCAATGCAGATGTTGTGCGCTTCATGAAATCGACTATCTCCGTAATCTTCCCAGTTAGTCCATTACAGTTCAACTTCAGAATTCTGAAGTGCATAAGGGGAGACGCCGCCACTCTGGGGGTATGTGACGGGTGACTACGCCTGGGTTGTGGAAGGCCAGGACGCAATTGCTGTTGTGGCCCTGGAACTGGGCGTCCTTGGGCAAGCATTGGTGTACCCGGATGATTTGGGTTTGCAACCTGGCAACATAGCGCGATGAAACCCGTGGGGGGTTGCCGTCGCGGAGACCAGAACATCTAGGAAGGTGGCACCACCCAAGGCAGGAGCTGCATTGGGCGGATGTCGCAAACCTATATATTCTGTGCTGGCAAACGGTGTAAAAGGAGGCAGGGACTAAGGGTCTGTTTCCCTGACCTGCACGATTGCTGCCGAAAAAGAGGGGGGAGAAGACGGGGGTAGGGACTGATGCTCAGCATTGCTACCGACTCTACTACGAAGGTATTAGTTATGAGTGGTAGCAGCTGTTTGAGTTGTTGGCGCCGGGGGGCGCGAGCAGCAGCGGGTACTTGTTGTGGCTTGCTGAACAGCGGGGCTGCTGGAAGGTAGTGGGGGGCGCTTATGCGTAGACTACGGGACGCCCTTGGGCGTGAACAGCAAGGAGCCACAAAAGATTTATAAAAGTTACGTGGACGTCGGGTTTTATGATCAAGCCCAGTACAACCTGTCCGATGCAACCATCCCTTGCACGAGACATACTGAACAGAGTATGACCGTCCTAAAAAGATTCTTTCCCAGCAGATGCAGCAAAACCATTTCTCAGGACCGTGGTCAGGAGACGGACCCGATTTGGATTCGATGCCTTCCCGGATTAAGAGAATATGGAGCAGTCCTGCTGCAAGGAGCTGCTGGGAGGATGACAATTTGTGGGAGGGACGCAACAAATTAAATGGGGTCACACTGAAATGACAGTCCTTGGTCGATAAAAATCCCGAGTCGCTCCGGTACATAGAATCGACGGCTTTGGGAAGCGCAAGAAACTTCCTAATTCGTTTTCATCAAACTACTTGATTTTCCATATGAGCTTGAGTGAATGATAAGAAATCTAAGAAAGTTAAGAAATCTGATTTCTTGTCTAAAGTCCTTGTGAATGTTATAAGTAGAATTCCTTATCTTCTCATCATGACGGCCCCAATTTTCCCCCTAAAAGCGTTTTTCTCGCATTTCGTCTTCAAAGATCGTTACATTGATCTCTGAGCTGTCTAGCTGCTTTTATCTATGCTACAGAGACCTCGTCCAGCAGGCACTGCAAAAGTCGGAAAGTTGGTATTATATTTTAAATGTTCAAATCGTTTGGCAATCTCAGAAGGTAACCTATGGCAGGAACCTTGAAGTCCACAGCTACCTTAGTAAATAATCTCTTTCTATGCCATCTAATACCATTCCGTGGCCGCAGTTGACCGATTTCCATAGTTTCGCAGTCAAACCCCACCATGTGACAGATGACCCTTCCGAAGATACGCTGACCTTGCATTTGATATCACTTGGATTGTTAGTCATATCACCTCTGAACCTTTAGTATCAATGGGATAACTAAGTTGTTCCTCCGCAGAACCATTTTGCAGGTGTAGTACGCGGCTAGAGGTTTCTTTGGTCTTCTTTCCACATTATTTTTCCAGCTATATATTTGGACATTTTTTTGATGTATTTGGCTTCGTTATACCGTTCAGTTTTGGTAAGTTGAAGGAGGGACTTTTTATTTTTCTAGTGAACAGCACTAGGTCCTTTTTCCAAGCCCATCGCAAAATGTCACAATGGTTTATACTTAGTAGTAATTTCCGTTACTCCTGCTTGGTTGGCTAATCTTTTTCTATATTTAGCCAGTGCTATAGTTCGATCATTTCAAACTGATAAGAGTGTTGATTATTTTGTTGAACTTTAAGGACATCAATACTCCTGTTCTCGAAAATCACAAATACTCTATAAAATTCTTCAAAATGTAATGCATTTCATTAAAAATCTTGCTGCATTTACTGCGTTTTCTTTACTGAGATAGTGTCGCCCTATTCTAAGCTCCCCGTAAGTTTTCTTGTTCCTTTCATAAAATATTTTCGGCTGTCTTATTACTTAAAAAAGATCTATTTTGCAAAGCGCCAGGCGACCTAGCTTCAAAGTAAGAATTGAAGGTAAAGTTTTTCCAGAAAAGAAAACGCCATTAATATACTAGGCCTCGAGATAATATTGTGACAATAAATGACCCCGGAGTTAGACGAAGGACCAGGCCTATTAAAACTTAAAAACATTTAATAAAAGTCCTCTTACAGGAAGGGGTTTACCTTGCATAGGGTACCTCGACCTATAAAAATTTGCAGCTTCAAATTTTTATTGCATTATTTTTAAAATCGCATCAAAGGATAAATTAATTAGTTTCAAAATTAGGGCTCATTTTACAAAGAAATACAAATATTATTATTCTACTAAACTTGCTCTGAAAACAAACAAAATTCATAACGAATTTACTTTTATGAATTGTTTTTTATGAGGCTAACATTATACACTTTGATTAGTTAAACGCACTAACACAAGCAAAGAGTCAAAGAAAATATCACATCATGTGACTGTTAGCAACTTCAAATAAAATATTCACATCAAAGCATTAAATTTTTTGGAAATATCTTCCTTCCTTCCTCGATTTGAATGCGTTGTGTTATGCGGCTGGAGCTTTCTGGTATTTCTCTTTCACCAAATTTATGCCCTACATTTGCGTTGCAAATGCCACTATTGCATAGCTCCACCAGGAATTTACGATATTTATGTTGAGGAAGAATTGTTTTGTTTTTTTTTGTATAACAAAGAAAATTAGGGTAACTTCTTGGAATGCTTCTAGGTTTACATTGTAGGAAAATGTTTTCTTTTTATACCAAAAAATGCCACATGTTATGACCATAAATAAATATGTATGACTTACAGCGCTTTTACATTTCATAACGGAAGAAGTTAACAGGGAATTGGCTTCTTTCAAAATAACTTGTGGCATATTTGCCTTAGTTCGAAATATTTGGCGATGTTATTTTGAGCTACTGCAAATAACTTATACATTATTTTAAAAATTCGAGTTCCTTGTTCTGCGATTTGAGCCCACATGCCAAACGCTGAGTGGAATGTCAACCTAACTTTGCTGCCGTTTCCAAAACGTCCTATTTCAGAATTTGGTGAACGAACGCCTTATTTCAGACATTTTTTCATTAACACCCCATATAATGTCAAAATGTATTAAATTTGAGCTCAGTTAGTGCATGACAACAATGATATTTCACTCAGCAGACAATGTTGTCAAATACTTTATTTAGGGTAGGCCAAAAAACCGTGATTTTAGTTTTTCTATCCAAATTGTATGGGAAATATTCAAGTTTTTATAAAAAGTATACCAACGCTCTAATCTTTAGTACTCGAATCACTGGCTGCACATATTTTATAGAAAGTTGTACGGTCTACAAGAAAGATTACAGAAAACTTATCCGATTTGTAGTTATTCGAGAATTAAATTGAAAATTGAATTGGGTGTGATTCTCCATACAATTCGTATGGAAGAACTTAATTATTGATTAGGTACCTCTAAACAAACAAATTAAAAGCCAAAATTTGTACAAGCTATTATCTTGGATGTTCTGAGCAACATTGCCATTATACCAGAAGGAAAAAATTCTTCCTCCACCTGCCTCTTTGAACTCAGTGGAGGTGGTTGTTGTTGTTGTTGTATTAATGACAAAAACACTCCCCGAAGGTATTGGGGAGTGTCATCGATGTTGATGGTCCTTTGCCGGATATAGATCCGATACGTTCCGGTCACAAATCACCATTAAGGTACTAGCCCGACCATCTCGTGAACGATTTATATTAAATATTCTAGGTCTTCGATTCCAAATTGGGTGTGAATAGAAATAATTTCTTAGCCAAAGCGTATTAGTGCACTTGCATAGTACGACCTAGCCAGTGGAAGCTTTGGATTTGTAGAATGGCGACTTCTAGAAGATAATTTTTATACGTCTATAGAGGTCATCACTTTTCAATTTGGTAGTCGGGAAAAGGTAGTCATTGTTTGAAAGAATTATTTTCCGTTCAATTTCTATTATTAAACCTTACGGTAGGTTAATATAGACCCATTTCAAGAGTTATTTTTATTTTTTAAGTTCTAAGAGAAGAACCCAGCCGCAAGAGAGTTCTCAATTAAAGGCTGAAAGAAAGCAACCAGTTAGAAAAAAAATAACCGACTCCAAAAAAGTAATCCAAGAAAGAAATCGTTTGCAGAGAACTTGTAGGATTCACAAAAAAGAATAACCGGTTCCGAAAAATGCCCGCTTTCCATAAGCGCAACGAAAAGTAAATAAAAAGTGAGAGCTTAGAAAAAATTTTGTGGATTTTGTAAAGACACCCAGTTTAAAAAGGTAAACGCTTCCAGAAAATTACCCGGTTCGAAAAACTACAACATTCTTATTGATTCAGCAAACCTGTTTCAGAATATAACCTGGTTCAAAAAATACGAAAAACTGTCCAAACACAACCAAACACCGATCGTAAAAAATTGTATATTTTTAAACTGGTATTGAATTTGATTAAAAATCTTAAATGGTTTCTTCAAAATTTGAGCAAGACCATAATTTTTGACATCAAATTGGAGTAGCTTGTACGGTATTATTCCCGATCGAGATAGGTACGTGAATTGTAATGAAGTGGCGAAAATTGTTTTAAGATGTGGTATTAAAGAGAAACATTTTATATAAAAGTCTTGGTTCCACGCACTTCGACAAATTTACGAATAAAATAATTAAAAAAAATAAAAGAATTGGACGCGTCTAATTTCTATTGATAGCCATAAGTAAGACCAACTGAACCCTAATCAGGTTATGCTATGCCTCCCATTTTTAGAAATTTTACGCGCCCAACGCTTTTGTTTATTTGTCTCATCAACGCCCTATATTGATAAGGAGTGCGATGACTAGTACCTACCTAATTATTTTCTATCATTTAGTATTAT
Source organism: Eurosta solidaginis (assembly GCA_029619165.1). Lineage (NCBI taxonomy): Eukaryota > Metazoa > Arthropoda > Insecta > Diptera > Tephritidae > Eurosta > Eurosta solidaginis. The sequence continues at coordinate 14,817 of JARSSU010002165.1, forward strand.
TACTATTTAATGTAGGTATTGTTTTCAATAAAACCGTTTAACTAATTTTTTTTTAAATTATTTTATTTACTTAAAATTCGCTTACAAAATTTGAACTTATGTGTTCCAAAGTATTTTGATGTCACTTTTACCGGACTGTATGTAATACTTGTTCAATGATCCACATCGGACCCTCAATATGATTTTTTTGAATATGTCGATCATTGCGCCACCTGGCGGCGCTTTTTTCATATGCCGGTTTCTAATCATATATATAATATGTGTTCTAAATATAAACCAAATGGGACCCCAAATACGGATTTTTGACTACCTCGATCCTGGCGGCGATTTTTTAATATTTCACTTTTCATTCATGTATATAATATGTGTTCCAGATATGAGCAGAATCGGACGACAAATACGATTTTTTCAAATATTTCGATCTACTCGCCACCTATCGGAGTTTTTTTCTTCTTATTATTGCATTGCCATCGGCTTCTGAACTATATTCCAAGTTTCAAGCTTGTAGCTTATCGGGAAGTTACTTAAATTTGAATTACAAAACACAATGAGAAAACCTTGAATGGGAACTATTAAAAAGAAATTTAGAAGCGATAAAAAATACCAAGAACTAGTCTAAAGCTATACAAATTATAGATGAAAGCGATTTGCTAGCTTTCAAATTAAATATTTGTAACAGTTTACGCACATCCACACACATACGAACACAAATAAACAGCTTTGCCATGAGTATTCTAGATTGTTTAACATTTGACGTGTGTAGTGAATTGATCGATGACGCATTAAGGAACATACAAGTACTCATACACTAACACAAATTATAGCAGCATGCCTGTAGCGTGCACCGCCATAACATTGCTCCGGATAATTCAATCCAACTTTGACAAAACCGCTAAATGACCACAAGCCAGATGTGCACTAACAGTGGAACATTTAAGTGAATGCAAAATATTCTAGTATTCGACTGCAGCAATAGAAGGCTATTTAAGTGGATCTGTTATTATTTTATTTTCCTTATTGCAGGCATGATTACATGGCGTATACGTAACCCATTTCATTATGGTTGCACGCTAGGGCTGACGATCTTCTGCATTTTTTGTCTCTCGAGATATTCAGGATCTGAAACTTCAATTCCGTGATCTCGGTATTGTCCTGAAATTCAGCCTGTATACATTTCCTTATCGCTTTTGACAAAGATTGCAACACATTAGCGAATATGTCAAACTCAGTAAATTCAATGGGGGATTTGTCAAAAGCAAAAACTGATTTTCTTAAAGCTAGAATATAAAGAGCGTGGTACTTCCAGGAGAAACGATTGCCCTAGAAAAAAAAATTCGAAGCGGCATGAGCTCAAAGGTATAGAAGTAAAATGTGTTTCTTACGCTTTTAGGTTCGAATATTGAATGACGGGACTGTTTTGACTCCGAATCGGGCTCATCATGCCAAGAAAGTTTAGTCTGTTTCTGGTTACAAAATTTATTCCAATTTTGTCGGCCTGTGATATAGCGGAAACAGGCGATTGTCTCAATTTAAAACATGAATATCTCCAAAACCTGAATCAATTTGGAAAATCTGACCTCATAATAAAGGATCTGTGCAACAAAAACCCTAGAAACCAATAACAAAAATCTTGCCAGCGATTTTTTATATATTTTTCCCCCAGTGAAATGCTTTTTATTCTTAAAAGGGAGATATTTGTGGAACAAGTTTTACATAAATTTTGAAATGGATAATAAAGTGCTATTTCCATCAATCCCGGTATTAAAGTTAAATTAAACTGGGATGTTTGATAAGAACCCCAGTATCCCAAGAACGTCATCCCTTGTTCACGCTGTGCAAGTCAAATTTTTGCAGCTCTTGGAGAAGCGCTGTGCAGTTTAACGTAACGGATGCTGTGCTGTGGGATTAGGGATTTTTTCATCTTACAGTGATTTGTTGGTTTCCTATGGTTTATTAAGAGTATCACCCTTGCCTATTTCCATATTCAACCGCATATGGCTTAACAGGTTTTGATCTTTTTGTTAAAAAAAAATTGTTTGTTAAGAACACCCTATTTACAAACTGTTTTTGGCCTTGTAAAGCTAAAATTTGCGCAAAATGTGGTAAAATATTATTAGATTGTTTTTAAAGAGCTACATGTAACTCAGAAAGGAATCATTCTTTTCGAATAATTCATATACATATGTATACAGTTAATTTTTAAAATATTTACTTTCATATTAATTGATATAAATTGCTGATGTTTCCCAACTACGGTGATTAAGTGCTACAACATATTTTTTACGCTCAAGCACAGAACGGTCACAGTCGCGACACAGAAAATGCAACAGAAAAATACTTTAAAAGGGTTATTTTTTATAAATCGAGTATTTTTGCTAGACAAATGCTTTCCGGAGCTGGCATAAGAGTGGTAGATCCCGTCTATAGGTAAAATTAAAAAGAAGCACAACGCAAATTGGAAGAGAAGCTCGCACATAATCTCCTCGGAAATAAAACGAGCCAAATATTTATATATATGTTTATAATTGAGAAAGGACTCTCTTTCTCTGCTACCCAGCCCTGGGGGGCTAGCTACTTCAAATAAATAATTTACAGTTCTCAGTAATGTAAAGCTCTTTTGGGCACCTTTATCAAATTACATGCAGGTTATTATATATTTATTTAAACCTAAAATGTGAAAAGCTTCAATATTTTCAGAATAGTTTCGTTGTAAGCTCCAAAATATTCTTCACACACTTTGGTTTTCGCACCTCACAAACAAAAAAAAATCAACAATGACAAAAAATAGCACATCCTACAGCGGGCTTGTAAAATGTCTATAATCATGTGAGCATCTCGAATAGGAAACTGATGAAGCATTCGTATTTCAGAAACAGTTCCCAGTAGCCATCGGCGAGCAGAATGTTTTAGTATTGTTTTTAATATAAATAGCAAAGAGGATAAATATAATAAGAGCCACCAGGCTGCTACGAGTAGCGAGTAACTCGCTGGAAATTAAAAAAAAATGATGCCTAATGTTTTCTAAGAGGGACATTTTTAATTGTCTCGCATTTGTCCATGCCGTGTAGGCACCTTGTGCAACCATGATTTTTGGAAAGAGAATTAATTAATTAAATGCAGCCAGAAAAATAAACACAAATACCCCACGAAAATGTATAGAAGACATTTTATGCACATCTCACCACCAGCGACTTCCTCGAAGAAAACATCGAGCAAATGGCGACAAGTAACGAGTGACGTCTCTTGTTATATTTATCTTCTTTGTAAATGGTACATTTATTTGTATTCTTTGATTCATGACCTTCCTCAAGAAGTTTTGCTAAGAAAATTTATGTATAGAAACTTGCAATATATCCGAGAAATTCCAAATTTTCAATGTTATTTCTGAAGAGAACCCTGCTAAATATTCTCAAATCGAAGTCGATTTTGAAATTTTCTTATATTTTTCCCCTTATTTCTTGGATATCTTTCTGGGTTGTATATGTAGGGTTCTTATTATTTTTATTTAACTTTGTATTTTAGTTATTTTGAACTTTGTAATTTTTAAATGTATTATCAATATTTTAAGTTTCAATATTGATTTTCAATTTTCAAAAATTTTCATTGTTGTGAAAAATAAAAAAAAATATTGACGTATACTTTTAGGCGTTTTAAAAAATATAATTTAAAGTTTTGTTAAAAAATAATACGTGGTTTCAATTACTACATTGGCGATCTCTGCCTATTTTAAAAATCGTGTTGTGTGCAAATTAAAAAAAAGTTCAAAAGTTCGTAACAAAAGTTGTTTACAAAATAGCAAAAACCAACGCGACTTTGGAAGTTAGACGGAGACAAGTGAAAAATACAGACATAGAAAAATAGAAAAGTGAAAGTAGAAAATTCACAAAAGAAAAACTTGAATCAGTGCAGTATGCTGTTGGAAGAACTCAATAAAAAGAAAAGTGTTTTAATATAAAGGCAACCAAAAAGTCACCTAAAAAGCTTACAACACAGAAGCCAAACGCAACGATAACCAGACATTTACTTAATAAACAATAAGCACCGCATCCTAAAGAACTAAATTAGAGCTTCGTTAGCCACGTGTACCCAGTGAGCCAAGTCAAAGTCAAGCAGAGTTCGAACTTTGCTTTTCACACACAAAACCCGAAAAGCGCGTCTATTTCTTTTGTACGTTCTACGTAGCGTCCTTGCATATAAACTTTAAAAACATCAACAACAGTTCGATCAGCGATCCAATCATTAACATATACCTACATACATAGAACGCGTATTTAATTGAATTCGGAGCAGTGACAACAACTAAAACTGAAAAATACCAATGACCAAACATTGTATAACGAAAATTTGAAAATTTCATTAAAGAGAGAAGGACTACTGCACAACTAAATTTTTTGAAAGCAGAGGAGTGCATTTTCACAAACTACTGTCATACTTGATTTGCCATTGCACAATACATTGTCCAATTTCATCAATCAATTTTAAAGCCATTATACAATACATTGTCCGATTTCATCAATCAATTTTAAAGCCATTGCACAAAAGGAAATAAAATCTTGGAAAAAGAATTTTGAGGTTGGTTTGTTCTAAATTAAATATATATTGTTTATTTAAACAGTTATTATAAAATTCAAATATTTTTTTTTAATATTGATATTTAATATTTTAATAAATTTGTAAACTCCTTCTGCAATGTAATTAAAATGTTTCATTCTCCACGACACAATACACACACTTCTACACTCACACAAAATTTAAATGATTCGCGTATTGATTTACAGAGTAATTATTCTCAAGAAGAATTAGTAAATCCATGTGCAAATCAAAATAATTCTGAAATTTGTGCTACATCTGTCAAACTTCCACAATTTTGGACTAGTTGTCCAGAAGCGTGGTTTATACACGCTGAAACACAATTTAGCACCAAAAATATAACTCAAGAGAATACCAAATACGAACATATTATAACAACACTTCCACAAGACGTAATAGTAACAATTTTAGATTTTATCCAAAACCCTCCCCTCACTAACAAGTTTAGTGAACTCAAAAAAGTTTTAATAGAACGAAATTCTCTTAGTGAAAATTCAAAGCTTGATAAAATCTTAAATGATTCTGAAATGGGTGATCGCAAGCCCTCTGAATTTTATCGGTCATTAATGTTGTTAGCTGGTTCAAATTTTAGTGAAAATATTTTAAAGAGAATTTGGTTGAGAAAAATTCCCAAAAATTTAAATGCAATTTTGGCTAGCTCAAGTTCTAATAATATTAATGAATTAGTAAAATTAGCGGATAACATTTTTGAAGTTATGAATAAAAAAGAAGTTTTCTCAGTAAATACAATATCAGATACAAAAGCTCAAAATTCAGTTATTGAAAATCTAGTTAAAACCGCTTCTTTAATGTGTGGAAGTATTCAGAAACTTTCCTTGGAGTTAGCAGAAATTAAAACAGAAGTGTATAGGAATAAATCTAGGTCGCGTTCTAATTCTAGGAATAATTTTAGAAATTCTTTTAGGCATCGTTCTAACTCGCGTAATAATCCAAATTGGTTGTGTAGATTTCACTACAAATTTGGAAATAATGCCAGAAGTTGTGAACAACCTTGTTCTTATAACAAAAACAAAGATTCAACAAACTAAATTCTTCCGTTGTTGCAGCGACGAACAACGGAAATTTAGAATTTTCGACGCGTCGCTTATTTTTTTTGATAGAGAAAACAAACAAAATTTTTTAATTGATAATGGAGCAGAAATTTCGGTATTACCCGCGTCTAAATTTCCTCATACGAAACGTTCAGACATAATTCTCACTGCAGCTAATGGCTCAACAATTACCACTTACGGGAAAAGGCTTTTAAACGTAAATTTAGGTTTAAGACGTGAATTTCCCTTTACATTTTTGATTGCGGATATAGCCAGGCCAATAATTGGCGCTGATTTTCTTTGTAAATATGGTCTTCTTATAGACATTAAACATAAACGTTTAGTAGATCCATTAAACAATCTCTCAGTTAATACAGTATCCTACTTTTGTGATATTCCATTACCTAAATTATTTGTGGTTGACAATAAATTTACAAAATTATTAAAAGAGTTTCCGTCACTTATTTCAGAGCCAGATTATACTAAACCTGTTAAACATACAATAGTACATCGACTTGTAACAGAAGGTAGTCTTCCATTTTCTAAGCCCAGGCGCTTAGATCCGGTTAAATACAAGGTCGCGAAAACGGAGTTTGATTTCTTAGTTAAAACAGGCATTTGTCGACCTTCAAATTCTTCAGTAACATCACCACTTCGCCTTGTACCTAAAAAAGAGTTGAATGATTAGCGTCCATGTGGTGATTTTAGAAGATTGAATATTGTAACTGTTTCCGATCGATATCCCTTACCTCACATTCAAGATTTTAATATGAACCTTCATAATAAAAATATATTTTCAAAATTAGATTTAGTTAGGGCATATCACCAAATTCCTATGGCTGAAGAAGATATTTACAAAACTGCTATCACAACTCCTATCGGAATGTTTGAATTCATGAGAATGCCTTTTGGACTTAGAAATTCTGCACAAACCTTTCAACGATTCATAAATGAGGTAGTAGGTGACTTAGATTTTGTCTATGCTTACATCGACGACTTACTTATTGCAAGTACAGACGAAGAACAGCATTTAAAAGATTTACGTATCCTTTTTCAACGCCTTACAGAGTACGGTTTAAACATTAAACCAAGTAAATGTACTTTTGGTGTAACGAATATAGATTCTTTAGGACATAACATTTCTGGAACAGGTATTCGACCTTCCGATGAAAAGGTATCAGATACATTCCAAAACTGGCAGAATTTACAAACAAAATTTATGATCTAATTAACAAAGTAAATAAGAAACGTGACAAAACTTTGGTATGGGATGAGAATTCGAATGAAGCTTTTGAATGCATTAAAAGATAAATTTGCATCTACGATATTGTTAAATCATTTTAACCAATATGCTAAATTATCTTTAACAGTAGATGCATCTAACACAGCGATTGGGGGCGTTATACAACAAAATTACAATAATAAAATTAAGCCCATTGCATTCTTTTCTAAAAACTTTCTCCAACTGAAATTAAGTATAGTGCTTTTGATAGGGAATTATTGGCGATTCATTTTAGATATCTTTTGGAAGGACGACAATTTACAGTTTATACGGACCATAAACCGTTGACTACTGCTTTAAATTCAAAAACAGAACGAAGTCCTAGACAAACGAGACACTTGGAATTTATAGCACAATTTACTGATGACATAGAATACATTAAAGGATAATCCAATGTTGTAGTAGATACGCTATCTAGAGCTTTTGAGGTTAATTCAATATATAATACAGAACTGAATTTTAAAATTTTACAAACTGAACAACAAAAAGATGATGACTTAAATCAACTTGTATCTGATTCTCAATATCTAAATTTAAAGTTAATTAATATTCCCATTTTTAATTTTAATATTTGGTGTGAAATTTCAGGAGAAACTCCTAGGCCATTTGTACCGAGTAATTTGCGAAAGACAGTATTTGATATTTTACATGGAATAGCACATCCGGGTACAAGAGCCACGACGGCTCATAGTTAAAAAATATTATTGGCCTAATATGAATAAGGATATTAATATTTGGTCAAAAGAGTGTCTTAATTGTCAAAAGTCTAAAGTTTATCGTCATACAAAATCCCCTATTGTCAAAATTCAAATTCCGAAGAATAGATTTGAACACATTCATTTAGATATAGTTGGACCATTACCTATTTAAAAAGGACATCGCTATATTTTAACGATTATTGAAAGATTTACCCGTTGGCCTGAGGCATATGCATTAAAAGATATTTCAGCATCTACAATTGCAAATAAGTTTTTTAGAGAATATATTTCTCGGTTTGGAGTTCCGTTAAAGATAACAACTGATCAAGGTAGCCAATTTACATCGAAATTGTTTTCAGAGTTAACTAAATTACTTGGTAGTCACCAAATTACAACATCCGCATATCACCCTCAGGAAATGGTATGGTTGAAAGGTTCCATAGACAATTAAAGACTACTATAATAGCTAGAGAGGACACAAATAATTGGTATGACGAGTTACCTGTCATATTACTTGGTTTGCGATCTATTTACAAAGAAGATATTTCGGCTACACCAGCGGAAATGGTTTTCGGTCAGAATTTACGTTTGCCAGGGGAACTTGTTGTGCCATCAGCTAAAAATTTCTCATCAACTGAAGTTTTAAGTAATTTACATGAACATTTTCGAAATGTTAGATCAAATTTAAGTCATCATAAAGATGCTGATACTGGAATTTATGTTCCAAAAGATCTTCAAATTTGTAAATTTGCATTCGTTCGAGTCGTTAATAAACATTCATTACAACAACAATATGAAGGACCTTACAAAATTTTGGAAAAGACCAAAAATGTTTTAAACCTGAAATAGATAATAATATTAAAACTGTTCCTATTGATAGATTAAAAACTGCAATAATTGAAACAACAGACAAAAACAACACCAAGAATTTACATAAAAAGAGAGTTACATTCAATTTGTTTAATGATAAATTTTCTTGAAGGGGGAGTAATGAAGGGTTCTTATTATTTTTATTTAACTTTGTATTTTAGTTACTTTGAACTTTGTAATTTTTAAATGTATTATCAATATTTTAAGTTTCAATATTGATTTTCAATTTTCAAAAATTTTCATTGTTGTGAAAATAAAAAAAATATTGACGTATACTTTTAGGCGTTTTAAAAAATATAATTTAAAGTTTTGCTATAAAATAAAAACGTGGTTTCAATAACTACAGTATATAACACCAGAATTGGGTCGATTTCGTGTGAATCAATTGAACCAGCTAAGATTCCGAAGTTCCCTGTAAATACAATTGACTGAAAACTATCTATATAGCTTCTAAGTTAGAAAGCTTATTGCAGCTGGGCTCTATCTCTGGAGAAATTCATAGAATGGCTTGTTTTGGGTATCCACTTTCAAGCCGTTAGAAGTCTTTTCACTTCAAAACTTTTGATTATTGGGAGGAAATTTCTCGCAAGTTCGGCTTTTTGCGAGATTCTCAAATTTCGAAATACATATAAGGCTCGCGAGGTCCTCAACCCTCAATTAAATCGTTGCATAGGCAATATTATTTAGAATTTAAGGGTTCTTTTGAAATACACAAAAAAGAAAGAAAAAAGAAAGAGAGTACATAAATACGGCCAATACAGCGACTAAATTTAATACCGAGAAGAAATCGTAAGCCCTATTACTTTTTAAAGCATGACATTCTAGAATGAAAGCTGTAATGCTTTATTATCGCCAAAGTATTTGTTTGATTTCTCAAAATTATGCAAATGCGCAAAATTATCATAATTAGCCTGGTATATGCTATCGAAATCAAATTATGTGAGGTTAGTTTTTTGCCCCTGGCGATCTGCACAGCAACACATATGTATAAGAAATAAATAACTTTGATACATTTTTATAATCTTATCTTATATTTGATTAACAAAACAAACGCTAACAGAGAGATACGTATAAATATACAGCAGCGAACAGAAATGTAGCAGAGGCAACTATTTACAAATTTTCGTCCATGAATTCCTTCTTTCAGAGCTGCTCAACACCTACACACTCTTAGCGCTTTTATTTTTTTTTACAGATATAGATTCACACCTTAAATATAAAAAAATTGCATAGCACTCCCATATGCCTTCATATATAAATTTGATTCATATGAAAGTGACTGAATTTCGGTATGATACAAGGCACTTCGGTATGATATTGAAATTTACACTAACAAATAATAAAATTTTGTAGCACTGAGAAAAATTCTAAATCAAAATTTATTCATTAAGGGGACCCTCAAAATTCTTTAAATATAATTTTTTTTTACAATTTAAAAAACTTTCAGTGTACATATAATTTTGTATATGTATTTTGATTTGTACTTCGATATATAGAAATTTTTGAACAGTCCTGCTTCTTTTTTCTATTTTTGATATTTTAAGGAATCATATTTTTTTAATTTGCAAAAAAAAACTATGCAAAACAGTCTCAAAAACGTGCTCGATAAATTGCAACAATTCTAAAAAGTTTACAGAAAATGATAGCCTTGTTACTTGAATGTCTTTTAATATTTTTGGCTATGCAGTTTTGTTGTTTTATGTATCATAAAATTCGTATTGGTTTTGAGATTTCTTTTTCCGAAATTTCGCTTGAATACAAAGGGCAATTTGTTTTTGTATATGAAGAAGATCTGAACATCCCTTCATAGAAAAGAATTTTACAAAATCAATGCAAATTTTGACACAACCACAACACAACATACCTAAAATAATGAGAGACCTAAATTTGGAAATTTTTATAAAATTTTCTAGAATTTTTCCGAAAACGTTTTTGAGTTGGTTTGCGTAGCTTCTGTTACGAAATTCGTAGTAGTTTTTCGAAACTAAAAAAAACATGAGATAAATCGGTGAAATTTGCTAAAAATTATCACTGCTGCTAGTCTGTTTGCTTCTGTATATATTCACAGCAGGGACCGTGCAGGAAATTGAGGTCGCTTCAAAACTAGATTACAACTTAGTATTTGCCAACAAAAGCTGATAGTTTAAGCTGCTTTCTATATATGATATTATCGATTGGAAGGGTGAGGATAACCGATACGATAATGAAATTTTTCTCACGTCACTTTAAATAAAAATATTTCCAGATGGGGCTACCACCTAATCCCATCATATTTACTTATTTTTATTTATATATGCGATTTTATTTCGAAATGAACTTGATCTATTTGACCAAAGTTTTCTTGCAAGTTATATGACCCATTATAAGGGTTTTCACTTAAAGCAGATATTCCTAAACGCTTTGATCGCTTATACCGAGGAGAGGGGCAACATCTTTCATTGGTGTTTATTACGTTTTTACATGGTTGCCAACTATTTGAATGTGTTGCTTTTAAACTGAACCAGAACTTCTTATATGAATATCAGATGAAGTGCTATTAATATTAAAGTCGTATTTTTATTGAAATATATCCAAGCAGAGTTGCCAACTGTGGTGTACGCCTAAGTTTGATATGTGCTATTAAGTATCTTGAAAAAGGCTTTACCCAATTGAATGAAATTTTGTTTGTGGGTAACACCCTGTGTGCCAAGCTCTCCTACTCACTAGAATGATTTTACAAGGTTGCCACCTGTTTAATTTCTTTTAACGCTTTACAAAATAGGAATGAATTATATTTTATATATAGCGAACTCACGAAATTGTGCTTATCAGGTTTTTTCCTTTATGGCTTTTTTATTCTATTACAAAAACGAACTACATTAAAAAATAAATAAATGTAAGATGCGAAAGCTTCCTTAGAGACAATAAGACATAAATAATTCTTAAACAACTGCCTATCGGGGGGACGTAAATAGGCCAATAGTTTTTCACTTGATATTTTTTGAGCAGTGCTTTCAATGAAATTTATTTATATATTATGTATCGTGAAGCTTAACGACTTATGTCCCATCAGTTGTTTTTTTCTACTTTGTACCCTTTAACCATCATTTAACGAAGTACTTAAACTCAAATTAAATTTTTGGATTACTCGTTTTTACTATACTGCCATGTAGCAACAAAGAAAAAAGAATTGTCTGCGTATTTTTAGCTCAATTGTCTACTCCAGCACCAACTGTTTGTATTCTCAGGTCAACACGTGAACATAGAATTTCAATCAAAGCTAGCTCGTGTTGAGTTTTTGGTAAACAAACTATTTTTGTCTGACGATAAAAAATCGTAGCTGACGCTGATTATGTAAGCGCATGCAAAGTAGATTTGCAGATATGTGCAATGTATATATTATTTGCATGATATTAAGATAAATAAGTAAGGAAGGCTAAGTTCGGGTGTAACCAAACATTACATACTCAGCTGTGAAATTACAACTTGCAATACTTTTAAATTATCTTCTTTTAAAAGTGGGCGGTGCCATGCCCATTGTACAAAATTTTACTTATTTTCTATTCTGCATCATAATGTCAACGCACCTACCAAGTTCCATCGCTTTATCCCTCTTTGGTAATGAATTATCGCATTTTTTCGGTTTTTCGAAATTTTCGAAATCGGAAAAGTGGGCGCGGTCATAATCCGATTTCGTTCATTTTAAATAGCGATCTGAGATGCCCAGGATACCAAATTTCATTAAGATACCTCAAAATTTACTCAAGTTATCGTGTTTACGAACAGACGGACGGACGGAAATGGCTAAAATAATTCTTTTTTCGCACAGATCTCTTGATATATCGAAGTCTATATCTATCTCGATTAGTTTATGCCGTTACCGGGTACCGTTATGCGAACAAATTCAATATACTCTGTGACCTCTGCTCAGCTGAGGATAAAAAGTTAAAATATATTTACGGGTATAGAAAAGAACAAAAAAAATTGCATACAAATTAGGAAGAGAAGAAGAAAATAACAGTTATGTGAGTGACGAGGTGTTTGGTCTTTAACAAATTTTTTGTTTTGATATCCAGTTATAATACAAAGTATTAAGACTATATCTAATTAATTGAGGGCTTTAACTGCAGTTAAATATCTCCTGTACTTATACAAATGAAAATAAATGTAAAGAGCGATAACCTCCGAAGAGATTTTAGGCCAAACTTCTCTCTTCCAATTTGCGTCGTGCCCCTCTTAATTTTTCTTACAAATTAGCGGGATGGGACCTACATGTTTTATGCCGCCTGGGAACGGCATCTGCAAGGTAGATGAGCTTTCACTGAGAAGCTTTTAATGGCGGAAATGCAATCGAAGTGCTTGCCAAAGACTGCCGAGCGGCGATCCCGCTTAGAACAATTTTCTTCTAATTGACAAAACTTGTTTCTAAAATTTTGATGTTGCTTTGCCCATGGCGTGAACCCAGGATCTTCGCCGTGATAGGCGGAGTATGCTAGCATCAGACCGCGGCGGCCGGCCGTACTTATACACCAATATTATACACATCCAGATGCGACCAATTTATTTGTATATACCACAAGGTACACTGCAAATAACAACAATAAGATAAAAGTAATAAAGAAAAGAAGAAAATAATAAAAACAAGTAAGGAAAGCTAAGTTCGGGTGTAACCGAACATTACATACTCAGCTGAGAGCTTTGGAGACAAAATAAGGTAAAATCACCATTTAGCAAAACTAGCAGACCCGTCAGACGTTGTTCTGCCCTAAATTTGATCTATCTGCATACATTTTAATAAGCTTTTTCCGTCTAACTCTGCCCTCCCCCTCTTCACTTTTTCTTTATCCTTTTATTCACTCCTCCCTCCGTCGTTTTCGCTGCATCTATCTCTATCTTCGTCTCACTCTATCTCTTCTCTATCTAGTCTCCTTCTCCTTCCCTCTTTTCCGTTCTCTCAAGTTTTTCCCACTCTTCTTAATCCCTTATTGCCAGTCCCAGAGGGTGGTATGCAATTTGTTGCAGCCCCATTCCGAGTCCCAGTTCCACTCCGAGTCTCAGTCCCAATCCTAGTCCTAATCCCATTCCTAGCCTGTCTCTGGTCTAATTCCCAGAAAAAAGGATCGTAAATACTAACATGTATAGGCAACTTTATACATATACCAAATTTCAGGCAAATCGAATAGGACGTATGTATGTAAATAGGTATGTGTGTATTATTAATTCATGCCTTTATTTCGGCTTCGCACGCATATTGATAAGTTTTGCCAGGTTGACGCGCCTAAATCGAATATCACAATGAAAATTACTTTAAAGCTCTCAGCAACAGCTTTCATTTGATATACATATTACACACACATTCTAGGGGTATCCGGGTCCACGTTTTGGCCTATATCTCGAGACCCTAGTCACCCAGCGGTATAAAACTTACTCTGTACTAAAGTAAATATCAACAGCTTCAATTTGATATCCATAATGTAAAAACACGCCCTAGTTTTACCCTCGTCCACATTTTGGCCTTCTCGAGACCCCAGTCACCCAAGGGTACGAAATTCGAAAATACCCCGTATCAAAGTACTCATAAACAGCTTCCATTTGATACCCATATTGTACAAACATATGCCAATATTAACCAGGTCCACATTTTGATCTCAAGACCCTTAGCCAGAACGGGATAAAAAGTATCCTATGTCTGTCTCCTGGTTCCAAGCTACCCCTTCACCAATTTCCAGCCAAATCTGTTCATCCGTTCTTGAGTTATAAAGAGTGTAACTCACACCACTTTCTTTTATATTTATACTTACATCACATTAGAAACTTCAAAAATAACAGTATTTCTCCACTATTCAATGGATGTTATTATACATACAAACCTTCCTCTTCAATCACTATATCGATTAAAAAAAAGCGCATCAAAATCCGTTGGGTAGTTTCAAAGGATTAAGCATTCAAAGGGACATAGGGACAGAAAAAGCGACTTTTTTTATACTATGTACTGATAGTGATAGTGATACATGCAAAAATACCAAAAAATTAAATTTTTGTTTAAGAATTTTAAGGAAATGTTCAATATGTTTAACGAAAGAGTATTTTTCAAGAGATGTATGCATTCTTAATGATTTATGTTGCATTAACTTGGCAACAATGCATAAATATGTCAAGCTGATAGGATATGAAAATACATGCATACATCCATACATAGCAATGTACTCCCGAAGTTAAATAACGCAGCGAATTCTATGTATGTACGTATGTATCGCATCACGCCTCACTCAAAGGCAACTTGCTCGCACAGTTGACACCGAACTTTGACACACGAATTTTTTGGTAAAAATGTTACTTTTGTTTAAACAATTTGGCTGATATAAGAAAGGAATCAAGTATTTTCTTTGATGCAGATCGCTCTGCTCAGCTGAGTATAAATATAACCAACTGGCAACTGA
>JARSSU010002168.1:0-49781 GCA_029619165.1 Eurosta solidaginis
CCTCATAAAACATTTCATTACCAACTTGTGAAAATTCCACCATTTCTCCATTTTCACACTTTTTCACATTTTTCTCGGAGGACATAAGAAATTGATAATTCTTGATGCAACTAAAGATTACTCGGCAATTGCAAGTTCTGAAGAAACAAAACTATGAAAGGAATAATCATGGAAGGCTCTAGGGTGTTCGTGCTGAAATGTTGAGCCTAGCTATGAGACGCAATATATTTTTCTAGGACACCGCAGGGGGGGGGTTTTTTTTTTTTTTTGTCAACTCTTCCAGATTTTTTGCCAAATTGACCAAAATACTCCACCATTACCCCCTTATTCTTAATAAATATATGCGAAAAAAAAGTTGTTCAGCGAAAATGATCGTTACGAAGTCTGTTTTATGAAAAAACCAGGATTACATTTCTACTTTTATAGTTATCTTTATGGTAATTGTAGTTTATGTTATAAATTGGCGGATTAAATAATCAACAGTTTATAAGATCCCACCCTGGATTGACATCACTAAGTGATACTAGCATCCCTAATCCGATACTAAGCAGCCACGGTGTATGTACGCTAAACAATCAATCATTATTTACACATGTTACAATTACAAGGCAGCAGAGAGATAACCATCAGCCAAAGTAGTACTCCCATATTACCACACGCCATACATGTACATGTACATAATATATGTTAGGTAACCAAAACAGAGTATTTGCCGAGTCCTAGAACTTAGGAGCAATGGGGTGGACGAGGCCCAACAGAGAGTATAAAAGCAAGCGAAAGTGTCAGTAATCAGTTTTTGATTTAAAAGTACAGTGTGAAAGTTTATGCTAATAAGTATTTATTCTGTGAAGTTACTCTCAAAGATGTCTAATAAAGCCCATTTTGCATATTGAATATTGAGTTATTATCAACAGTATATACCGATTCGAAACGTTAGCAGACAGCGGAATATCCACTAAATTCGTTACAATATTATTAATATGGAAAAACATTTAAAAAGGGTGAAGACACGTACCGTAATATAAAGAATTTATATTGATATATGTAACGACATTTTTACTGCAAAATGTCCTCTTTATTTGCCCTTTTTCTAGGTTCGTATCGACCCCCCCCCCCCTAAACTGTTGAGAATAAATAACTCCAATATTGAATAATGGAAAAATGGCCTTTATTAAAGTTACTTCCAAAACACATACTTTGCCCTACTCGCCTGGCTTAATAAACCAAACTGATTGATAACTCCACCATCACAATCATCGACCACGAAACAAAACTCGAGCGCGACTAAGCATCAAACATTTACACTGCATCACCCGGTAGTTGTCCAAATCTACATACATTAGACAGCCGCGGGCAGGTAACTTTAAAAGAAACTATCATAACATAACATCCAAACGAATCATCACGACCATCCACCGTCAATAATTGAGTCTACAATATGTTACGTATACGAGCAGCGGAGAAGCAATGCACAATCACATGCATATATCTTATCTGAGTTGTCACAAGTATTTGTATTTGTATTTTGTATTTTATTAAATTTTTTCCTAACAACAATTTGACAAAATTATTTTATAGTGCTAGTCAGAACAGTGACAGAACAATGGCGAAAATTCAAAAAATGTTTCAATAACTTAGATAAACACATAGATAATTTGTAAAATAAGACTTAATGGTTACAATAATTTAAGGAGCTTAGCCTAGGGACACAGAACAGAAATAAGAATAGAGGGGACATTGCAAGGGTAGGTAGTACAGTAATAATATTAGGTTCTATCCTTTGAGGAAATAGGAGGTGGCAAGAAAAACGGATAGAAGATCAGTAAAGAGAGTCAGTTGAAGAAGGAGAGGTGAGTCAATTAAAGAACAAAAAGATTAATTCTTTTTTGAAATGCAGTGCCATTACTTATTTGTCTTATTCTGGCTGGAAGGGAGTTCCAAAGACGGATCGAAGTAACGAAGTATTGGCGTTCAGAAATTAGCATACGGTGCTTAACATGGTGCAAGAACCATTGTCCTCGTAGAATGAAGAAATTGAAGCCTTCGATATAGGTAATAAGGCTCCTTTCGTGTAGGTTATCTTATGCAAGGTAATAAGTGTTCTAAACTAACGTATCTAGCAATGTTATTGTAGGCAACATTAAGCTTCGTTTTACTCACAGCGTCCACTGTTAGAAAAAATCTCACAGCCGTAGAGGAGCGTAGGTATTAAGTACGCTTTGGATAAAGTAGTCGAATATGTAGCGAGTGAAATACTGTGTCAACCACAGTGTACGGAGCATACCGTACACTTTTCCTACGGTTATAAAGATATGGTCTCTCTAGGACAATGTTTTGTTAAAAAACTATGCCAAGATTTCTTGCCGTGTCAACATAATCTATAACAGAATTTTCAAAACTAATATTGTTTAAGCCATTTGTAGCTAGCGGCTTTCTACGGATAACAATGCACTTCGACTTTCTAGAATTAGACATAAACCATTCATGGAAGCCCATACACCTATTTGACTAAGGTCTTGATTCAAGTTACATATACATAAACTCATACAATCGACAGGACAGCACGTATACAATTGAACATCGTCAGCATAGATGGGGACGTCACAATACTTAAGAACACGAGGCAGGTCATTAATGTACAATACAAACAACAAAGGATCAAGGATTGACCTTGGGGTACACCACGCGAAACCATCAAACAAGATCTGATTAGGTTGGTTGCATGACTGGAAAAAATTAAACATGTTTTCCAGCTTTTTACATAGTAGGGTATGGTCAACAGAGTCAAAGGCTTTAGAGTGGTCAATAAGGGTTAGGAAAGCCGTAAAGTTATCATCATATGCGCGTCCCGTATATCTTCTACCACAGAAATAAGTGCTCGTAGTACAGCTCCTTTTTGGTCTGAACCGGACTGATGGTCCGTTAAAAGTTTATTTGCATGCACATATGTGGCGATCTGCCCATGTAGGATGCGCTCAACGACCTTCGAAAGAAAAAGGCAGTATGTGCTATCCGCCTGTACTCTTTGTTTTGTTTGGGAATGGGGATAATTTTAACAGCTTTCCAACATTTTGGAAAGACAGAGGTGGTTAGGATATAGTTTATTAAATAGGTTATATGGGGCAGGATTACGGGTAGAATAATTTTCACAAATTTTGCACATATTCCGTCTAAGCCTATAGCGGTGGACTTCATAGAAAGTATGGCTTTCACACCATCACAATCATCGACACGAACAAACTCGAGAGGACTAGCATCAACATTTACACGATCACCGTAGTTGTCAATACATACATTAGTCAGCCGAGGGAGGTAACTTTAAAAAACTATCATTGATATCGTTAACATCTACATCAGGGGGGACAGAGAGATCG
This sequence comes from Eurosta solidaginis, assembly GCA_029619165.1. Lineage (NCBI taxonomy): Eukaryota > Metazoa > Arthropoda > Insecta > Diptera > Tephritidae > Eurosta > Eurosta solidaginis. The sequence goes on from JARSSU010002168.1 coordinate 3,375, forward strand.
GCCTTGGATTTGCCAATTCCAATTTTCTTGATCCTATTCCAAGTTTCTTTTGAATTTAAAGCGGTGCTGAACTTATTTTCGTAGAAAATGTACTTTAGCCGATCTTATGGCTTTATTGGCAGTGACTCGTGCAGCTTTGAAGCGCATGTGCATTTCCACAGTTCTGTATCTTTTCCACCGGGAGTAAGCTAGATTACGCAAGTGAATTAGACTGCATAATACATGGCGAACCATGGATTGCTATTGTGTTTCGTCACCTTAAGTTTCGTAGAACGTGTCGTCGAAGAGCTTATTTATACTGTCTTGAAGGAATTTAGCTTGCCCATCCACCGATGCCATCGTTCGAATCAATCTCCAGTCGACAGACTCCACTGCTTCAGCAAGTGCACTATATTTATGTGGTTCTTTACCCCACTCGAACCTGCCTTCTAATTAAACGCACACACGATTTATGTTTTAACATGTATTTAATATTAATTCGTTATTACAGGTATTTATTAAATGGTGTTTAAATTAAATTGGAGTAGTTTAAGTTGGCTAGGTAGGTAGGTAGGTAGGTTGAACTGGCCGGTCCATGAGGACCTCACATAGACTGATTGAGTCCGTAGTGTTACCAGAAGTTTGTTTTAACGACCAAACTGAAAAACCCTATCAAAAACCAGGACCTATGTTATAAAATAACTCCGTCCTCTTGGCAAATACTAGAAGCTTCCTAGGACTTAAGCCACTTGCTGCTTCTAGATCTGACAGCTGTATCACTCCTAATAGCTGGAGTCTTAGCCTGGCAAGTGCAGGGCAAGAGCACAGAACGTGCTCGATCGTTTCCTCCTCCAACCCGCACTTCCTACATCTGCTATCACTGACCAAGCCTAGTTTAAAGGCATGTGACGCCAGAAGGCAGTGTCCAGTCAGAATACCCGTCATGAGTCTACAGTCCTCTCTTTTTAATGATAGGAAGCAACTGTGTTAGTCTAAGGTTGTAAGACCTACACATAATCTTCGACACTTTACAGCCCCGCGCTTGAACCCACGCCTTTCCCGCTTGGTCGATCATGTGCACCTCTCGACTTCGCTTAATCTCGCCCAATCTAATTGGGACATCTACGGAGCAAGCTTCAAGGGATGCGCCCTTTTTAGCTAGTTCGTCCGCTTTTTCATTCCCATCTATTCCCATATGCCCTGGGACCCAATATAGATGTATGCTTCTCCCTGTCCCGATTCTCTCCAGAGACTGCTTACACTCTAACACGCATTTAGATGCTGTGCTATGCGAGATTATTGCCTTAATTGCTGCTTGACTGTCAATATAAAAGTTAACACGGTTGCAGCTTAATCTATTCTCTTCCAGGGTTTCTACTGCTTTGGTTACGGCTAATATTTCCGCTTGGAAAACGCTGCAGTAATCCGGCAGCCTGTAGGATCTGCTTATTTCCGGATCAGCGCAGTATACCGCAGACCCTACTCCTTCCACTACTTTGGAACCATCAGTGTACACATGTATCGCCTCGTCCGCCATTTGCGCACCCTTGCGCCAACCGTCCACCTCTATTGTGGCCTTAAGATCTCCCTCGAAGCGCAGATAGGGAATCATGTAGTCTGTTCGTCTTGCGATTGATGACGCTATACTACTATGGCCATATGGTCGGCGCTCAAGCTGCCCCGAAGCACCGAGCCTGGTTGCGGTCGTTAACGCTTTGTTCTTTGCTACCTGGTCTACAGGTGGGATGTGCAAAATGGCATACAGTGCGGCCGTCGGGGTTGTTTCAGGGCTCCCGTAATGCTAAGCATCGATAGTCTGCATACCCCCTCTAATTTTTTTAGGTATGTTGTTTTTTGTGTGGCTTTCCACCAAACAAGAACTCCATACTATAGAATAGTTATTAACGACTGACTTCTATTCAATTCTATTATATTCTCTATTCTTCGTTCGTATGACGCTTGCTCCGCCGTGGTGTTGCCACGCTGTCAGGATTAATTCCCACATTCGGCCGTCCTGATGGGTTATTGGACCCCAATGACGAACCCCAAGGCTTCACAAACTCGCATACGGTGGTTGTTTTATTTGGTCCCTCGCCATTTCCTAGTTTTCTCACCCCATATCGCCCGTGATTTAACTTAGTGGTTATCTCATACGGTCCTAAATACTTGGCTTTTAACTTCGTATTGGTTCCAAATTGTGTTTTCTTTATGGCAACCAATTCTCCCACTGCATATTCTTTTCTTTCTTTCGTTTCTTGTTAAATTTTTCTTATTTTCGGTCTGAATTTTATTTATATTTTCCTGCGCTTGCTCTCTTATCATTTCCCTCTCTAAATTTAATTCATCAATGTTTAACTCATCATATAATTCCCTTAAATCTGGATAATCTGTTCTACGCATATCTAATCCTGTGAGAACTTTAAACGGAGTTGCTTTCGTACTGTTTATAATCTGTTGAACTTTGTCGACGTGACTGTACCAGTGAGCTGGATTGCTGTGACATAGTTTTGAAATCATGGGTATGACTATCTTGTGAACCCGCTCCACCTGCCCGTTACCGCGAGGTACCCCCGTCGCTATTTGCAAATGTTGTATATTCTCACGCTCACAGTACTCTCTAAACAAGTTCGATGTAAACGTACTTCCCCTATCCGACACGATTCACTTCGGGTTTCCGAAAGTCGCCGCCCGTTTTTGTAGCCGCTCAACTACTTCCTCTGCCCCAGTGCCGATCTTCTCCATCCCTTTGCAATAGCACTGCTCCATATCCATACTTCGAGGCGTCTGCGTGGACCTCAGTATCCGCCGTCGGATTATACAGCCTTAAAGCGGGTGCGTTCGTCAGAGCCCCTTTTCAACTCTTGGATTGCTATCAGATGTTCATCAGTCAGAACAAACTTCGCATCATTTCTAAGTAAATCTGTCAATGGCTTAGCTACCGTTGCGTAATTACCCACAAACCGCCTGAAAAATGACGTAAGCCCCAAGAACCGTTGAATTTCCTTTTGCTTGACGGTATCGGAAAGTTTTCAACTGCTCTGGTTTTTTCACTAGACGGTAGAATTTTCCCCATTTCTACGATGTATCCCAGAAAATTTATTTGTCGCTTCAGAAATTGGCATTTTGCCCATTGTATATTTAAACCATATTCGCTTGCGCGCTCTAGAACCAACTTGAGTTTTTGTATACCCTCGTATTCGTCTTTAGACGGAATAACAATATCGTCCCATGTATATAATTACCGTACCGTCCCTCAATAAATCATGAAAAATTGCTTGTACGTACCGACAAAATACCGCAGGTGAATTCGATATACCAAAAGGTACGAAACAAAATTCATACTGGCCAGTTTGTGTCACGAATGAAGTATATTTTCTGGAAGCTGGCTCTATAGGAACGTGAAAGAATCCATCTTTCAGATCCAAAGTTGTAAACACTAACGCATCGTACAACTTGTCAAGCACTTCATCGACAACTGTCATAGGAAAATTATCTCGTATTATTTTTTCGTTTATTTTCCTATAGTCTACACATAATCTTTTTGATCCGTTTTTCTTAGTAGTGAGTACTATCGGAGAGGCGTATTCGGACGAACTCTTTTGTATAATACCTTCTTCCGACCAGATAGTAATTTGCTCATCTACCCATTTTTGGTCTGCAAAAGTCATTCTACGTGGACGCTGATAAACGGGTATTTCATCTGTTAGTATCAGTTTCATTTCCACTGGTGAATTTCTCGATTTCCTAGGCATATAATTGCTTATCAATGCCTCGATTTCTTTTACGTAATTTTCCCCAATGTTCGACAGATCGACATTCTCTTGCTCGACGCCTTCTGTCGCATCCTGTGCCAAACATAACGTTTCAAACTCCTTAAGCCAAATCTCATTGAAGTTAGTGTTATCCCCACCATCTTCAATCACACGCTGATCGTCCACAGAAGTGATGTTGCTACCAACTACCACAGCAGATGGCACGATTGATACCTCCGTATCATCTATCGCTCTTGGCCTCACCACCTCTTCCTGACGCTTACATTCCACCGCAACCGCAGCTACGGCACCTATCAATGACTTAAAATGGATTTGGTCTTCCTTTATTACGAATTCAAATTTCTTTAAAACGTCACAACCAATAATCGCCGCATATGGTACGTCTCTTTCCCTAACCACATGGAACCGTACTTGTAGAACTGCCTCGTCTACCTTTATTTCCGAATAAAAGCAACCCAGTGTCGTGAGTTGACCTTTTCCTACCCCGCTTAGATGTAGTTTCTCCCGGTCTAGCTCCACATCACCTAGCATTAGGAGTGTGTCATACCTCATTATGCTATATTTGCTTCCGGTATCGACCAAAGCAGAAAACGTAATATTATTCATTGTAATATCAAGAAAATAAAAATCGTTAGCTTTCTTTGCTACATTATCAGCTCTACCCTCTTTTATCATGCTCATAGGCTCGCTTTTCACATCTTTAGCCTTTTCTTTGCACTCGTATGAATAGTGTCCAATTTGTTTGCATTTGAAGCATTTTACATTGCTTTCTTTTCCACAGCTCTTTGCTATGTGACCCTCTTTGTTGCATTTAAAACAAATTTTTTTAGAACTATTCTGTTTGTCTTTATTTTCACTAAAACTCGCTGGTGATTGAGGTGCACTCGCCTTATTTACCGAATAGTGAGGCCCTTTCACCCTTTCATACACGCGCAATTGTTCTTTTAATTCTTTTAAATTTTTTGCCTGATACAACATTATTTTATTAGCCCTGGTATCTGGAATTCCCTCTACAAAGTACGAAATAATACTTTGATCATCCAGTGATATGGGTTTGCCCATTTCTATTAAAACGTATAAGTACTCATTCAAACTTTCTTTTGTTTGTTTACGTCTATTTCTTAAAGCGTGATGAATTTCTGCAGCGCATATCTTTTCACCGAATTCGTCAACTAGAGCATTTTTAAGAGAAATCCAATTTCTTACCCCTACTAACCCACGAGCAAATATTTTAGCAGCACCTGTCAAAAGTTGTTTCGCATAGACAAACTTTTGCAACTGATTCCAGCCCACCGTATCAGCCACGTCTTCAAACTCAACAATCCAATGTTTCACGTCAATGGAATTGTCACCGCTAAACGCAGATATGCTCTCTTTGATATCACGAAGTGTGAAAGCAACCCTATCACTCCTATGTTGTGCTACTTCTGTAGCTGCATTAGCCACCGTTTCATATGAACGTTCACTACCATCATCACTCTGATAATTTGCTTCATTCGAATTAAAATGTGCTAATAACCTATCTTGCAACTCTTTCTTTAACCCGTTTGCATTCAAATTGAGCTCTCTCAATTTCGCTCTTAACTCGTCAACCGTCAACGCTCTGATTTCGCTTGCTTCCATTTTCGAAAATTTTTTACAATATCAAATCAAATCAAATAAAAAGGAATCAAAGTAAAAGACAAATAGATACATACATAAATATTCAGCCCTATTCTGCATTTCGACTTGGATTGGAATTTTTTCGATTTGGCAATTTTGGTATTCTGTGTTCCAATCTCTTTCGATCCAACTTCGAATCGTTCGATTTTTTGTATTCTGCATTTCGATCGTAGTTCCGTTTTTCTAAGTTGCAAATTAGTTGGCGGAAAAATATTTTCTTTTTATTTTTTTTTATTAATTTATAACAGAATTTTAACAAAAATGTAAGTAAAACTTGTTAAGAAACGTAGAAGGCTTGATGATGATTGTTTTTTATATGTTTCCAGGTCAAAAACAACATGTCGATGTCGAAGTCCTTGGACGTATTTGTCCCCGCAAAAGTATCTAACACATACTTGAAAGCATCCTTGTTAAGTAGAAAGTTTTTTTTGAACCTAGATAAGAAAATATGTCATTAAACTTTACCACTTTTAAGTTCAATTTCTTACAATTCGTCACTCATCTCAAATAGATTACACAAATCTCGCAGTATTTGCCTTTCCATTCTCGCCTGGCCATTTTCGTATGCGTTGCTTTCCAACTCCACAAATAACGCCGCGGCTATTGATTCCATTATAATAGACAGCTATAATTTGTGTCTGTTCGTTGGGTCCAGTTATATGCCAAAGCAAGCAGCCGGCGTAGAGGAAGGTGAAGCGAAAACGTAAACAATCCTTGCGGAAAGAATAAATAAACCTTTATAAAGTAATTTAGGCCAGTGCAATGAAATTAGCATCCTTAATGCCCCTATTACCGTTTACAACTCAACTCTGGTTGAGTTGAAATTTCGCAATTTCGTATTACAGATTACAACTCAACCTATCAAAAAAAATTTCGGTTGAGTTGTCTAGTCTTACTACTTTTTGTGGCATTGCCGTTTACAACCTTGTGTTGGTGTAGTTGTCAAAGACGTGAAAATCTTACAACTGCTTACTAACAGTTGTCTCATGAAATTTTGCAGTTGTTTTGAAAAAATGTTACGTTTTAGAAGACGGTTCACCCCCTAATTTTTAACAAAGATTTTCAAAGTTGATATCAAAAGACACGTTTCGACCTCCGATTTAAGAATCCGAAAACAAAAATTGTAATTCTTTGCGACAGCACGGCACTGCTAATATGCGTCCAAAAATATCGAGACGCGTATTAATCTCGAGAACAATAATCCGAAGGCGGAAAAGAAACATTTTATCTCTTGTCCGGAGATATTTGTAGTTGAAGTTGGCGATGTGGTTGTTGTAATGTTGTTGTCTTTTTTCGGTTTTTGTTTAATATCTTTTGAAGGAGTTAAACCACATACATCGCCTTCGGATTATTAATACTGATGCCAAGACGCATCGTTTAATACCTCTCTCGATATTTTTGGACACGTATTAGCAGTGTCATGCTGTCGTAAAGAATTACCACAAAAATTAAAAATTGTATTTCTAATCAAATCTAATTTCATGTGGTTGTTGTATTTTGCCAGATTTTTTGTACACAGCTATGCAGAAAGGTGTTCGACCCAACCAGAGTTATTTTTACGAATCGCGGCCAAGGCCGCCAACGTAAAAAGATGTTCTGTGTAAAAAAAACTGTGGAACGGGCCTCATATTTCGGACCCTCTCGGGCCATTTTGTGGGTCTTTTTAAATATCTTTCAAAAGAAATAAAATTTTTAATTTCCGCTCTCGAATCCTAAAACGGAGATAGAAACCCGTCTTTTGATACCACCTTTGATAAGAGTTAGATGGTGCACGGGCTTATAAAACGTTACCAAAAAAAAAGCAAAACATTTAAAGCCGGTAGTTAAACCTTTTTTAATCAAACAATAATCAACAATTTTGTACACATTTCTAGAAAAAACAACGTTTAAACGAATTACATTGAATAACTTTTTGACTTTAGTTGGACGAGGCTGGCCGCAGTTCGGATGCAGCCAAAATAGGTGAAATAATTATGCGAGTCCCATTGATACTTATCACTACTCCTGGGAATCCTATTTGAGTAAAATACAGTTTTTTCTGTTTGGGTTTTAATCTACTTCGCACAAATATTCTCCTCAATAATATCTAAAACCAGTCCAACACCAAAATCATTTCCACATCATATTTGATAGCTGCCGTCAGCAACGAATCGGAGTATGGCGCATAATTTTAAAATACGAACGCGTATGCGGAAATGGTCCTTAATTTTGTTTAGTACTGAGTAAAATGCTTCCTTTCAAATCTGCAAAATAACTTCATATGAAACTAATTATTTGTTTGTCACTTAAACATTTTCTTACTTGGTGCTTGGTAGTTCCAAGGGATTGGAATGATCACGCGAATGTTTTCCGTATTCGCGAAATGTCATTATAAAATAGACTTCATATAATATTAATAAAAAAATCACATTTGAAAATGCTTAAATTTCTGCCACAAATTGATCAGCTGTTTATTATCTGTCAAATCATCACTTTCTGAAGTTGGCAACTCAATTCAATTTCAACTGAAATAAGTTGTAATTCGTAATACCAAACAAGAGTTGAGTTGTCTTAAAGTTGAGTTGTTTTAATTACAACCCAACTAAGTTGAGTTGTAAACGGTAATAGGGGCATAAAATTCAAAAAATGTCAACTATATTCGTGCAGGAATCCGTTTTAACAAAACTCGGTGGCCACGGCAGGGAATTGGCCAAAAGAACGACAAAAACACACTTACAATTATGAAAGCACTTCACTCAAAAAAATATAACACTGCGGCAATATATTCTATTGCTTTTTTTGTACAAAATGGCGTGGACAATAAAATATAAACGTTTTTCAGTGTTTTTTTACAAATTTTCTTTAATTTATTTTGTTCCAATGTTCACACATTCCGTACCAACAGCTGATTTCGAAAAATCATTTGCTCTTCCTCTTCTCTTTACGATTCCGTCGTAATGCAGATACCAAACTTCGATTAAAGCGGAGCGTAGAACGGGAACGTAATCGAAATGCAGAACAGGGGTGATTGTTCTTACTACTACAACTGCTGCCTGCTTGTCCTCCTATGATGGTATGCTCTATGCGTCGCCTTTCGTTGCTGCTACTGCTGCCTTCGGTTCTGAATTGGTGTCGTATTTACTTTTGTTTATATGGCTTGCGTTTGTGTCGATACTTTTCTTTAAGCTGGAGACATTGGTGCTTTATCGGTAACCGTATCGATAACCTTATAACAGCTGATTCGACCAACCTTATGAGAATCAATGCAATCGATTATTGGTGCCGCTAAGGTCGTAACCGTATCGTAGCCAACCAATTGGGTTTTTGGTTTACCGTCGTAACGATAAACAGCTGATTCCGTTAGGGATACGGATACAGCGATACGACATACGGCACCAATGACTCCAGCTTTACTCTTTAGTTTGCATTATTTTACTTTTGTGTTTTGTGTCGTTACTCTTTAGTTTGAATTATTTTACCTTTTGTGTTTGTGTCGTTATTTTCGTTATTTTTTCTATTCAATTTTAAGCTCTTGCTATGGCCGACTCGCTACCCGACCAATCTTTTTGGGTTACCGTTATGACGCTAAATTGGCTTCGTCTCGCCACACCGCAGTTCAAAATTTACTGGTCACAAATTTTATATGTATGTATGCACGCCCGATGTATTCACTTACATAAGTACAGCATGTTTCTAGACTTTTCTTCTACGGATTTTTCTTTTGAACACCACGCTAGGTACATTCTTACATACATGTGTACATATGTATTTTGCGTATACTGTACGTCTTAGGAATATTTTCCACAGAATTTTGTAAAAAAAACGCTACCTTTAAGTGCGTTAGCTTGCACTTTGTCCACTTCACTCGCAATTCTTTAGTTTTTATTTTAAATGCATTTTACGCATTTTGTCCACAGCACTTCTGTAATCTATTTGTGCACACAAATTCTTTTTTATCCACGCGCGCATGTATTACGTTTCTGGCCAAATTTCCGGCACATTTAAACAAATTTTCAATTTTGGCTCGATTTCTGTATGCGCACACGACAGTATTAAACTTTTTAATTTTCACTTTAGCAAAAATTTCACTATTTTTTCCCGTGCTAACAATCTCGGCTGAGCCCCCAATTTTGTGGTTCTTACCTCACTCAACACGACTTCCAATCAAACACGACACAGTTTATGATTTAAAAATGTATTTCACATGAATTCGGATTATTACAGGTATTTGTTTAAATTTTGATTAAATTATATTAAAGAACTTTTATGTTGAATAAATTTGACGATTTAGAAAGTGTTGAACGACCGACGAGTGAATAACGACTAACTCCTATTCAATTCTATTCTAGTTTCTCTACTCCTCGTTCGTATGACGCTTGCTCCGCCGTGGTGTTGCCACGCTGTCAGGATTAATTCCCACATTTATACTTTTAATGTCACGATATGTAAACGAGCTCGGTGTAAACAACGTTTGAAAGTTGTAAGTAATGAATAGGAGGTCGTGTTTAGAAAAATTGGGAGCAGATAGCTGATCGTAAAGAAGTACTTTCTCTGAGTCGTTTACAATGAAGGTCTAGCAGTGAGGAACTAGAGTTGGTAAAATGCGTTGGTATGGTAATGTTAGCCAGGAAGAGTCCCAGAGATTCCATACTTAGCTTAAGACTTGAATCTGTGAGCAGGTTGCTATTGAAGTCACCAGCTAGGACTATATTTTCGTAACTTAAGAGTAGAGGTTGCAGAAAATCAGTAAAGTCAGCAAAATTTACTTGGCGATTAGGTCTGTATGCACAGCCGACAAGGAGCTTATCACCCCTTTGATGAAAAAACATCAACGAACACAAATTCTACAGAATCACCGGTACAAGAACTACAACGTAATTTACAGGACAAACTACTTTTAACATATATAGCGACACCACCACCGTGACCACTTCTGTCAGCTCTGAAAAGTCGATAGCCATTTAGTTTCACCATCTCATGGTTATGGCGTGAAGAAAACCAGGTCTCGGAGATGCAGATAATATCTATATCGGAGGCCTCGCAAAGATATCTTAACTCATCAAGTTTTCTATAGAGGCTTTGCGCGTTGATGTGTATGATATTTATACCTTTCGCACGCCTGCTAAGTATGCGCAGCTACGTTCGAGAGCAGTCTTTGAAACTTGGGGACTTATAATAATTTAGCACCAGAGATATAAAATGGTTTGGCAATAAGCTTTGCACTGCTTTTGGTTAAATGCAATTTGCTATGGCATATGAAGGTGAAAGAGGAAAAGAGACAGAAAGGAAAGAAATGACTTATACGTAATATACTTATTACACTAAATACGTGGAAGCCCGTTCTGTGCATTAGTAGATCGATTAATGGATTCGTCTCGAAGAGAGGGCAATAATTTGTGCAAGTATTACTCAAATGAGAAATTATACATCTGTAGTTGTAGCTGAGAAATTTATAACTAAGTAAATTCTGGAAGCGCCTAGAAGATGCCACGAGGAAATCACAGAGTATAAAAGCATCAGCGGTAGAGGCGCTATGGGCAGTTTCGATTAAGACGCTATCTAGCGAGCAATAGCAGTATTATTTTGAAAGTCAGTTTCATTTAAGCTATCAGTTTGGTTATTAAGCCAGCTAGTTGCAAAGTATAAGTGTTATTGTGAAGTACTTTAATAAAGGACATTTTTCCATTATTCAATATTGGAGTTATTTATTCAACAGTTTAGTGATACGACCTTAGCAAAAGGGCAAATAAGAGGATTTGCAAGTAAATTCGTTACAATATGATTTTAAGTTAGCACTGTTTGACACAATTTTATATGTGTCAAAAATGCTTCAACTAACTTAGTCACATTTTATTTCGATTATGAATATGCTCCAATATATTCGCATCATGATATAAAAAATCGTGTGCTCATACTCAGTCAGGGTTATTTAAACATAGCGATTCGTATCAGTAATTTGGTAGAGAGCCTTTTTCATCCTGACACCGCGTTAGCGTTGAACGCGAAAGATCTGACAACCGAAGATGCTGATATCCGAAGTGAAGCCACTTTTGGCAAACACATACGATATGTTTTCTCTGCATATTCATATGTATGTATGTGTGTATTTAACGTTTTATTGTTGCAAGAACACGTGAACATGTGTATGCACATATATACAAATTCATTTAAATGAGTTGAACAAAGCATGGGGCGCATTCCAAAAGCACAACTGCTGGCGAAGTTGATTAGTGATAACTTCTTGGAACGCACAGTTGCAACTTTACGACAAATTAGTGAGCATAAAAATTTTCCGTATATCCACTAACGTTTTTATCGATTGGTTGTTGACTGTTGGCTCAACGTATCGTTTCAAAAGCACAATTTCTTTCACTCAGCTGATAACTGATTATTAGCAAGATCAATTAATTGATGGAACAAAAAACAATGATCAGATTGATGTTAATAATTAACAAAAGGGGAGGTCTTCCAAGAGAAATAGAAATATTTGTTGGTGCTAAAGTTATGTTGAGATCTAACGTTGACGTTGCTAAGGGACTTGTAAATGGAGCAATAGGTCACATCACTGAAATTATATGGCCATATTACAGACGTGCTCAACTATATCGTTTCAAAAGCACAATTTCTTTCACTCAGCTGATAACTGATTATTAGCAAGATCAATTAATTGATGGAACAAAAAACAATGATCAGATTGATGTTAATAATTAACAAAAGGGGAGGTCTTCCAAGAGAAATAGAAATATTTGTTGGTGCTAAAGTTATGTTGAGATCTAACGTTGACGTTGCTAAGGGACTTGTAAATGGAGCAATAGGTCACATCACTGAAATTATATGGCCATATTACAGACGTGCTCAACTATACCATAACGATATACCATCGGTTCGCGTAGACTTGGGTAACGATGGCGTTCACATAATACAGCCTAAATCAGTTCAATTTCCTTCTAAATTTAATCACGGCACAGCTGAAAGAAGAATGCTCCCGATTGTCTTGTCGTGGGCTTCAACTGTGCACAAAATGCAGGGAACTACTGTAGATCATGCTGTTATTTATCAAATTATTTGCTGCTGGTCAAGTTTATGTGGCTTTAGGCCGATTTAGGTCTTTAGCCGGTCTTCGAATCGAAGAACTTGACTGTTCAAAGTGGACTTCGAAGAAACCTTGTAATGATGATATATATGGATAGGATGAGAAACGTTACAAATAACTAAGTAAAGATTACATAACTAGTTTAAACGATATTTTACCCTACGAAAAATTAAAAAAATTGATATTTAAATTAAATTTAAGAAAAATGATTTTCTAAGAACAAGCTTTTATTGCTTGTTAATAAAACGAACTAAAAAGTAAAAAATAAAATTAAAGAAAAAAAAACTTTTCAAACAAGCTTTTATTATTGGTTAATAAAATTAATTAAAAAATTAAAAAATAAAATTAAAGAAAAAAAACTTTTAAAAATAAGCTTTTATTATTGGTTAATAAAATTAACTAAAAGTAAAAAATTTATGACTGTAAAGAAATATAACACTTTATAAGTTCATTGCAACCTTTAACGATAATTAGGCTTCTTCGTTTGCGACAAAACAATTCCATATTGTACATAATTATATATTTTTTAACATTAAAACTTTACACCTAAATTATTAAATCGTACAGTTTATATCACAGTCCTAATTGTTCTCATAAAAGCGTGTTACATTGTGACAGCAAGAAAGGAGGTCCTAAATGTTCTTAATTATAACATCAAAATTTAACACGCTTTTATTAGAACAATAGGACTGTGATATAAACTGTAAGATTTAATAATTTAGGTGTAAAGTTTTAATGTTAAAAATATATAATTATGTACAATATGGAATTTTTTTTTCGCAAACGAAGAAGCCTAATTACGTTAAAGGTTACAATGACTTATAAAGTGTTATATTTCTTTACAGTTAATTTATTTTTTACTTTTTAGTTAATTTTATTAACCAATAATAAAAGCCTATTTTTAAAAAAGTTTTTTAATTAATTATTCCTTTTTGCATTCCTCATATATTTAACTATTGTAACGAATTTTCGGAAAATCCTGATTATTTTGCAGCTTCTGTTAAGGTTTGAATCTCTGAACTGTCGAATAAATAACTTAAATAGTGTAACGAATTTGCTGCAAATCCTCTTATTTGCAATCCTCTGCTAAGTTCGAATCACTAAACTGTTGAATAAATAACTCCAATATTGAATAATGGAAAAATGGCCTTTATTAAAGTACTTCACAATAACACACTGTGCAACGAATAGCTTGCTTAATAACCAAACTGATTGATAACTCAAATTGAACTCTACTATTGGCCGCCAGATCGCGTGCTTAATCAATAACTGATTGATTGCTGAACTCAAACTGAATTACTTCTTACTCGCTTGCTCCACTTTTATAGTTTACGCTGCATACATCTAGGCTCTTCTATTTCCAGAACTTACCAACTATTTCGTGTGTTTATAGTTCTCATATAGTTTCTACTTGTTTACAATTGTCTACTTTTCAGCGTCTCCCAGATGTATGTGTTAGTGCATTGACTCTCCGCTGCTCGTATACGTACATGGTACATATATGTAGACGCAGTTATTGTTTCGTTTATGTAGATACATAATGATTGAATTATTGATGTGCATTCACGTCACTGCTTAGCATCGGCTTAGAGACGATAGCATCGCTCAGTGCTGCTAACACTCGTTACACTGCCCTCCACCTAAGTCTGATCGTCCCGATCAGACACATCTCCAGATCTAAACGCCGCTAGCATCTCCACATGTACCACTCTTCTAATCCGTGGTTTCCCAGTGGTTTGAATGCGGTAGATGGTATCACTGATCTTCTTCACAACTTTGTACGGGCCTTCCCAACTGCACCGAAATTTGGCTGGAACACCTTTCCGCCGGTGAGGGTTGTTTAACAGTACCAAATCTCCCGCCAAGAAACCTTCCGAATTAAAGTTCTTGTCATGCCAGTGTTTCATCTTACTACTCATTACCCTGGGCCGTTCCTTCACACTCTGTTGTTTGGTCAATGAACCACTTCGTAGAGCTTGCGCTGGACGGATTTGCTTTGCATAATCGGTATCGTTCCCACATTTCACAACAGTAGTGCGCTCCTGCTTGAAACTACCCTCGCATTCTTTCTTCGCTTTAGTACGTCCGTTAGGGCTTTTCAATGCCAGTGTTTCTCTCACAGGTACCTTCGGTTTTGATTTGTTTGGCCCATTTGTTCCATCAACCTTTACCTTTGAATTTCGTGGCCTTCGTCGAGTCTTCTCCACCAGGACCCGATTACTGCTGAACCCTTTTTCCAAACTAAAGCTAAGTGGCACATCTTGGTTCTCATAACGCATCACCCTTCTCTGCATATCGATCTTGATGTCATGGTCAACCAAGAAATCCACTCCCAATATAACTTCATCAACAATCTCCGCCACAACAAATTTGTGTAGAACCATGACCTTCCCAATCAATACTTCACATATCACTTCTCCCTGAACTTGGTTATACTCGCCAGTGACCGTACGCAACTTTGCTCCAGGTAACGGTTTTACTCTCCTGTTGACCAAGTCAGATCGGATCAAGGAATGAGATGCGCCCGTATCTACAGTCAGTACTCGTTCTTTGCCATCCACATTCCCTCTGACGGTAAGACTGCTCGATTTTCTACCAATTTCCGACACAGATATCACAGGGCATTCAATAGCTGGATCTAGCTCTCTACCTCTTACTCGCTCTTGCTCATCTCCTCCAGCTTTGCGTTTACGGCCAACCACATTGTTGGAACTATTAAGACCAAGATCGCAATGACGTGCTATGTGACCGGACTTCCCGCATTTGAAGCATTTGATAACTTTTTCACTTCGCTTTTGCGATCCTTTCAGTGCCTCCAATATTGCGTCTACCCACTCTGGCCTTTCTACTTCCACACGGCGTGCTTTGAAAACTGGCTTACACAGAAGCGACGCTGTTTCCTGAATCAGAGCTTGTGACACCGTTTCTGCGAATGTTGGCTTTGGGTTTGCGTATGTAGCTCGCTTTGTTTCGACGTCCCGTATGCCATTTATAAAGCTCTGAATCTTTACCCTTTCAGTGTATTCCACGGGTGCGTCCGCATTCGCTAAATGTGCTAGCCTTTCAATATCCGACGAAAACTCTTGTAATGTTTCACCAGGCCTCTGGAAGCGGTTCAGCAACTCCATTTGGTATATCTGTCTCCTATGCTCAGTTCCGTATCGTCTCTCTAGAGCGCCCATCAATGCTTCATAACAGTTCCGTTCGCCCTCTGGAATGGTTTGTAAAATCTCAGCTGCAGGCCCCTTCAATGCCGTGAACAGTGCAGCAACTTTATCTTCCACATTCCAGTTGTTCACTGCTGCGGTCTTCTCAAACTGTAGCTTAAAGACCTGGAAAGGAACAGAACCGTCAAAGGATGGTGTTTTTACCTTTGGATTACTCGCTGAAACTGCTGGACGATTTAGTTGTAACTGCTCGATACGTCCTCTCAAAGCATCCACCTCGGCCTCGATTTTATCCTGTCGACCACTGAAGCCTTCATGAAACTGGGTTAGTTTTCCTTCCATATGCGCTTCCAGTTTAGATGATATACGGGCTTCCTGCTCTTCTAGTTGTGTGGAGATTTGAGATGATATCTGTGCTGAAATTTGTGCTGACATTTCCGAAATACGCGTTTCTTGTGCTTCAATCTTTGATGTTATACGTGTCTCTTGGGATTCCATCTGTGATGACATATACGTTTTCTGTTCTTCTAGTTGTGTTTCCATCTTAGATGTTATATCTGTCTTTTGCGATTCCAGTTGAGATGACATGTTGGTGGATATTTGTGATGACATTTCGGACATTTGTGCCGATATTGCAGCCAATATCATGTTCAAGTCTGTGTTCGCCCTTGTCTGCGGTGTTTCATTTTTCTCCTCCAATTTTGTTGTCTCATCGCCATCAAGATGAAAGACATACTCTTCCACGTCAATTCCTTCTAATTCCATTGCCTCTCGTAGTCGTGCCTGAAGTTCGAGTTTAATGCCGGTTGTATTCAATCCACGGTTCTCCAACTCCTTCTTCAGTTGCGGGATCTTCAATTCACTTAACTTTGCCATGTCCTTGTTTGTCCTCTAGAATTTATTCAACAATTCCTCTTCTGACACCAATTGTAACGAATTTGCTGCAAATCCTCTTATTTGCAATCCTCTGCTAAGTTCGAATCACTAAACTGTTGAATAAATAACTCCAATATTGAATAATGGAAAAATGGCCTTTATTAAAGTACTTCACAATAACAAACTGTGCAACGAATAGCTTGCTTAATAACCAAACTGATTGATAACTCAAATTGAACTCTACTATTGGCCGCCAGATCGCGTGCTTAATCAATAACTGATTGATTGCTGAACTCAAACTGAATTACTTCTTACTCGCTTACACTTTTATAGTTTACGCTGCATACATCTAGGCTCTTCTATTTCCAGAACTTACCAACTATTTCGTGTGTTTATAGTTCTCATATAGTTTCTACTTGTTTACAATTGTCTACTTTTCAGCGTCTCCCAGGTGTATGTGTTAGTGCATTGACTCTCCGCTGCTCGTATACGTACATGGTACATATATGCAGACGCAGTTATTGTTTCGTTTATGTAGATACATAATGATTGAATTATTGATGTGCATTCACGTCACTGCTTAGCATCGGCTTAGAGACGATAGCATCGCTCAGTGCTGCTAATACTCGTTACAATAGTATAGCAAAATGTCCTTTATTTACAACTCTACTGTAGTAGTAGTACCTCATAATTACAATACCCGCGTACGTCACTTATAGCGTGTTAACATCAAATTGATTCGTTATTCCTCAGCTTGCGCTGTTTTTATACTTTAATAGCTTTACCCGGCGTACGTTGTAACGCCCGAGATCGAATGAATGTTGCGTTTTTTTCTGTTTTGTTTGTTGATAATTTAATTTATTGTTCTGTAAATTGAATTAAATTTTGTATTTTCGTTTAAAACATTTTATTATTTTATCTTATTGTAATGCAAGTGATTACACAATAGTTTTGATTTATTCGTTCGGTGCAAAGATAAACAAATTTTTGGTGTTAAAACTCTACAGCAAGCAACATTAGCTGGCCATGTGAAAAGCACGGACTCTCTAAATTTAATCCTGCAACAGTAAGCGATTGTCCTTGTGCTTTGTTGATTGTAATTTCAAAAGCAAGGCGTACAGGAAAATGTAGGCGCTTAAAATTGAATGGAGGTTGGGATCCGTGGTATGAGCACATCTTCACCTTTGCTTTTACCGCTGACGATTGTTGCTTCGATTGCATTCGGCATTAATTTCTTAATGCAAAGTGTGGTTCCATTGCACAATTTTGGTGGGTTTAAATTCCGGAGAAGCATGATTGGTGAGCCAATTTTCAAAGTTAATATATGCGCAGGCATTCCAGGTGGTTCTAAAGAGTTTAGAAATCCAATTGGATAATTCACAATTTTATATTCATCTGTAACTGTGTCGATAGATTTATATTTCGTCAATTCACCAGCAAATTGGTTTTGAGTGCGATCATTGATTTTGTTAACATGATCATTTTTGGGAGCTAAGTAAGTTCGTTGCATAGCCAAAAAACAAAAACATTTAAATTTAAAATTCTTAATTCTGAAATATGAAAAACTGTCGTCTTGATCGAAGGAACCTATAGCCAAAATTTGGTGTTGATTGAAGTATGGGAAACGCGTTTTCATAAGGAACATACAGAGTTGATTTTTATAGAAGATGTAGATAGACTGAAGCCAACAATTTTTTTTTAACGGCGGCAGATTACTAAACGTCCAAAAGGCATAACAGCCAAACTCAACAATGCAGTCAAACTTGCGGTGTTAAAATAATTTAAGTTTGTACGGCAGCCATAGTTCTGAAAAATCCCATTTGTAGGGAAGGTGTCACGCCCCCTTTTACTGGAGGTGTTAGGACTTAACGTCATATAGCTCCTTACCACTTTTCATTATCCTACCATAACTACATCCACAGATGATATATTCCATTTGTATGGGAGGTGTCACGCCCCCTTTTTCCCCAATTCCACATTTTCTTGGTGGTGTTAGGGATTGACTGAATTTCAATGTTCTGGCATGTATATCTTCAAAGTTATGCAGTACCAAAGAATTAATTTGTATGGGAAGTGCCACGCCCATTTTATATATCAAAATTATTTTTAGCCGAAAACCTTCCCGTTGGTCGAACGAACCTATAACAAAATTTGGTGATGATTGAAATGTGGGAAATACGTTTCCATAGCGAACATACACACACACATAATTTGATTTTTATATACATACATATATAGATGGATGTTGCCCCGTTCACATATTTCTCCTAAGGTCTAGACTTCGCAAACAGCTGCTTATCTCGGGAACGTTTTAGTATGACCACATGAAACCTTCTGGGCCATTCCGCGCTCACACCCCCTAGATCAATGAGGAACTTGGGGTCGCCAGAGCCTCGGCTGTTAAAGAAACAGGATTCGCCACGGATGGGTCAGGTTGACAATTGCGCTGGCAACCCCTTGAAATGGTTGAGCTACACAACCTCTGTTGTTGTTGCTGTTGTTGTAGCAGTGCTTCGCTCCATTCAATAGGTCCGACCGATCACAAATTGTCATCAATATCCTCTAACGGGGGTCCAAGGAAACTTACAGTTTCAACAGGCGTGGACCATAATGAGAGGGGTGTTGAGTCGTTGGTTCCACATTACAATTAAAGAGATGGTTGGTGTCATGTGGGGACACATTGCAAGCGGGGCATACATTTTGTATGTCGGGGTTGATTCTGGATAGGTAAGAGTTTAGCCTGTTACAGTATCCAGAACGAAGTTGATCTAGAGTGACTCGCGTTTCCCTGGGGAGTGTGCGTTTCTCTTCCGCAAGTTTTGGGTACTGTTCTTTGAGTACTGGATTCACCGGGCAATTCCCGGCATAAAGGTCCGACGCTTGTTTATGGAGTTCGCTGAGGACCTGCTTATGGTTTTGGCTTCATATGGCTGAGCTCTCAGGTGCCTTAAATCAATTTGGTATTTTAGTCGCTTTTTACGACAGGCATACCTGCCGGGCGGTATATTCTAAGACCTCTAACTCGCTTATGAAAAGCGCATTCGACTGTAGTTGTTGGTACTGTAACACTTTCGTCATTTAAGTTCCCTAGTTGGATCTAGGGGGAGGGAGGGCGATCTGGTTAGAAATTTTCCATGTGGTCATACCAAATCGTTCCCGAAATGGTCGGGCTAGTACCTTAACGGTGCTTGTTATCGGATCGTACCGAATCTGCATCCGGCAAAGGACCATCAACCTCGATAACACCCCCAAGGCCTTCGGAGAGTGTCCTTATCGCTACAACAACAACATATATGAAGGAAACTTAACTCATAAAAACAATTCAATCATTAAACAAGTCAAACATAAATATAGTTTAGGTTATACAAAGAAAGCAAAATATTGCGGAGTGCATTCCTCCGAGTATTGCAGTCCGTTGAAAGCAATCCATGGAATAAAAAACGAGGTATAATAAGTCTGGAATGCCAAAAGGAATAATAATTAAAAACGTTTATTAATTATTCCGGACTAACAAAAGAGTATCAAAATCCTCTGGGGCTGCAATCAAAGGAATAATTGTTCCAAATGGAATGCATACCTTAACGACTCTGCTGTATATGCATCACAACTTAAAAAAAAATACCGATTTGTACAGCTCCACTGCACCAATATATACCAACAATCTTTTTTGCTAACTGAAGCTTAAGAATGCCGCAAAAATGAATTTCCTTATTTTAATTAAACTACGGGCCATTCCATTACCATATACATATGTTTCCGAATCGTTAGCATATATGTTACCAAGGGGCTCCTCTATACCTTCTATTCAGATACGTGTTACCCATTGTAATTTTTTTGGGCAGTTATTACGACGCGGGTGTTCAGGCCGATGATATCAATGTCATCAGCATACGCCAGTAATTGCATTTTATATATAATTTATAGAATATTGTTCAACAGCGGTTAACACACCAGCAGAGAGGTTACAACGACTTAGATGCTCCACCCATTTCGCCCGCTTGCGTTCATCCACAAGCAATCTGATGCGTTGGTTTATATCCCTTATTTGGGGTCGCCGGGATCGAGCTGTCTTATAAGGTCACGTTCTCTCGCTAAATTTGCGGCCTCCGCCGGAAAATTAGACCGAATTTCGGGAATTCTTCCGGCGGGAATGAAGCGAGCCGAGCCGGATTCATGACCTTGCGGAAAGCACGCCCCCTTGGCGCGCATCAGTCGCGATAGGGAGGGCAGCAAAGCGGCTGTCTGTAAAGGATTTATATTCATACCACTTTCCCTTTTTAAAGTTTATGACGGTGACGATGAAGTCGGCGGTTTGCTCGAGCGAAATAAGTATTGGCAGGTGATCGGATGCCAATGTTACCATCGGCTGCCAGTTGACGCAGTTTAAGAGTCCTGCGCTCACGATTGATATATCTGGCGAACTGTGACAGCTTTCTACCATACGAGTGGGGGCGTCTCCGTTTATTGTGCAGAACGTCGTTTCTTCTATTTGATCCGCCAACATCTCACCCGTACTGTCTGCCTGCAAGTTTGAATGCCATAGATCGTGATGGGCGTAGAAATCCCCTAAGATAATGCGATTATCGCCAGTGAGTAAGGCGCTAATATTAGGGCGGTATCCACTGTCGCAGCAGGTGGCAGGAGGGATGTAGATGTTGATAATTTCTAGGTTTACATCGCCTGGCCGGACAGATAAGCCGTGACGTTCTAAGACATTGTCCCTGCGGCCGACGTCGGGATCAAATATATGATATTGTACCGAGTGGTGTATGATAAACGCGAGACCGCCTCCATTTCCGCTCTCGCGATCTTTTCTGTGGACATTATACCCAGAACAGGTATGCAGAGCAGATCTTGCTGTGAGTTTAGTCTCTTGAATCGCAGCAATGCGGATGTTATTCCGCTTCATGAAATCGACTATCTCCTTGATCTTGGCAGTTAATCCATTACAGTTTAACTGCAGAATTCTGAAGTGCAGCGGGGAGACGTCGTCACTCTAGCAGTAAGTGACGGGTGACTACGCCTGGGCTGTGAAAGGCTAGGACGCAATTGCTGTTGTGGCCCTGGGACTGGCCGTCCCTGGGTAAGCGATGGGGTACCCGGTGTATTTGGGTTTGCGGCCTGGCAACATGGCGCAATGAAGCCCATCGGGGGGATTCCGTCGAGGAGACCAGAACATCTAGGAAAGTGGCACCGCCCAAGGCAGGAGCTGCATTGGGCGGATGTTGCAAACATATATATTCTGTGCTGGCAAACTGTGGAAAAGGTGGTAGGGACTGACCGTCTGTTACCCTGACCGGCACGATTGCTGCCGGAAATGAGGGGAAGAAAACCCCCAGCGGGTTAGGGGGTTAGAATATACCCGCTGTAGGTATGCCTGTCGTTAGAGGCGACTAAAATACCAGATTCAAGGGGTTGTGTAGCGCAACCTTTTCGGGTGGTCACCGCAATATATAGCTTCTCCAAACCCAATTGTCAACCTCACCTAAGCGTGGCGGATCATTAACAGCCGAGGCTCTGGCGACCCCGAACTCCTCATAGATCAAGGAGGTGGGAGGGCGGCATGGCCTAGAAGGTCGCATGTGGTCATAACAAAACGTTCCCGAGATGGTCGGCTTGGTACCGGAACGTACCGGATCTGCATCCGGCAAAGGACCATCAACTCGATAACACTCCCCAAGGCCATCGGGCAGTGTCCTTATCGCTACAACAAGAACAACAGCAGGGGGAAGAAGAAGGGGGCGGGGCTGATACTTGGCATTGCTACCCATTCTACTACGGAGATTGTAGTTATGAGTGGGAGCGGCCGTATGAGCTGTGGCTTGCTGAGCAGCAGAGCTACTTGAAGGTAGTGGGGGCGCTAAGGCGCAGACTACGGAACGCCCTTGGGCGTGAACAGCAAGGAGCCACAAAGGATTTGTAAAAGTTATGAGGACGTCTGGTTTTTGGATCTAGCCCAGAACAGCCTGTCAGATGCAACCATCCCTTGCACGTGACACACTGACAAGAGTATGACGGTCCTAAAAAGGTTCTTTTCCGGCAGACGCAGCAAAAACATTTCTCCGCACCGGGGTCAGGAGACGGACCCGGGTTGGGTTCGATACCTTCCCGGAGCATTTGTGGGAGGGACAACAAATTAAATAGGGTTACACTGCAATGACAGTCCTTGGTCGGGAAAAATCCCGAGTCGCTCCGGTGCATAGAACCGACTGCCTTGGGAAGCGTCTACTAATATACTATTAAATATACTTTTCTACTACAATTTTCGCTGAAGGAGATTGAATTATTTCCCGTTTTACTTACTTCGTAAAATCAACCCGTTCAGATTTTTAAATTTGGGAGTCTCAAAACTCTGTCATCATTGAAGAACAAACCTCTAGTAATTGAATAATGGTTACGGCCCATAGTGGAATAACCAGGTGACCAGGTGCTCTACATTCTTAATTGTTCTGTTATTTGGGCCTCTGAAAAATTTTTCACCAATGTTGTTCCCCGAATCAGTGTTGTTTTTAGCATTTTTCAGGAGTAAAATAATCCGATTTTAGAACTTTTTTCACATAATCTATTATGTGAACATCGATAAACCTTCACTGGATTTAATTACAAAAACTCATCACTCAAAGGTATCTTTGGTGTTGGCTTCCGTAGGCAAGGCCGTGCTTAACTATTACGTCTATATTGTTGATGTATTAATTGTATTCACGTCATATCCAACCAAGCGCTACTGAAAACTTTCGACGAATGTTTTTGTCCTTCCCACAAGAAGAATACCATGATAGTCGTATTAAATCTTATTTATGTAAAATCTTCGGCTAAAACAATGGTAACTGTGATAAGCAGTAAAAATAAACTGATCTCAACTTCAACTGCAGTTGAAGCTTTCATCGAAAAACCTAAGATAAAAGAGAGCGGTGTTATCCATTAGTTGAACTGTAGGAGCTTTGCGCACTTAAATGGGTTTCGGGTTTGATGAAAAGTTGTACAGTCACACTTGGAAGTGATCGTAATACTTTTAAATATGTTTCCATCCCTAAAAAATCTTTGTTCTTTCCATCTGCTCTGTTGATTTGTCATTGAGAGTCGGAAGTAAATAAGTATATCATACAAACTTGATCAGAAGATCCCCCAAAAGCTCTTGACAGTTGAATTCATGATGTATTGCTAATATTACCAAGTTATTATTTACTAAAATATGTTAGGGGATACAGTCGGTCTACAACCAGAAGATGATGATCCGATCGAGTCGGATTCATATATTCTAAATTACAATCCATAACTGTAACATTCCTCTTATCTTAGTGGTCTGATTTTTAGGGCAAAACAACAAAAGTGAGTTACAATTTTTTTTTAACTTTATTTATAAATCCATGTTTTAGCGAAGTTGTTACATAAATAAGGTGTAATACGACAGTTTTGGAGTTCTTGAACATTTCTCGAAAGTCTTCAGTGCGCTGCACAGGCTAAAACCATTAGTTGGATATGACGTAAATACGTACAAAGATACCCAAATGATGAATCTCTGTAATTAAATCCAGTAAAGGCCAATCGATATTCACCTACTGGTTTATGTGAAAAAAAAATACTAAAACTATTGTAACGAATTTAGGGAAATTTCGCTTATTTGAAACCTTCTGCTAACGTTCGAATCGCTAAACTGTTGAATAAATCACTCCAATATTCAGTATTGCAAACTGGTCTTTATTTAGATTACTTTGGGAGTGTGAGGTTCCACTTTGGAACCTCTGAAGAAAATAAATGTTCTTTCCGCACACACTCAAATTCGCAAACAAAATATCTTTAGTTTTAGTTTACTTTTCTTTATTTAAGTTAGATTTAGTTTTTGCGTGTAATTTAATATTTTAAATATTATTGCTAACATATTTAGCTTAGTGCTATTTTAGTCTCTACTTTTTGTTTGTAAAATTAAACATTTTTTTTGTCTGCTCACTCAGCTCACAAGTTTTTCCTTCTTTGTGCCAAATTATAATGATGGCCGCCTTTTCTTTTAGAGCCGACCTCCCCGTTTCCAACTCGTTTCAACACCTGTTGTCCATTCAAAATAGACAACAGGGTTGCACCAAGTTGGAAACAGGGTGAGATTATTAGGCTGCTGTTTCAGGAGTAGTACTTCACAATTATACTTCACAACCAATAGCGTGTTTAAATCAAAACTGATTCTTTATTACTCAGCTTGCGCTGCTTTTGTACTCTCGGTTTCCTCGTTCACCCATTTCTCCTAAGGTCCAGTAATTTCGCGTTGTAGCTCATCCGCAGAGTTGCCATTTTGGTGCTTTTGGAGCCAGATCTAGCCCTTTTTTTGCGTTTAGCTCCAACAATTCCGGTTTAGCCCCTAACTCTTTTTTTGGCCCTCTTTATAATGTTTGTCCCTTTTTGGCTCCAAATCTATTTCGGCAATACGTATTGTGAAATTTGTAATGTGTTTTATGTGTGTCGAAGTTTTATTTTATTTGTTTCGTTATGTATGATGTGGCAACTCGGTACTCAACTGATAACAAAAACTTTAATCGATAAACTGTGTCATTAAGGTGTACATTGGCTTTCCAACCTGTGCAACAGCATAAGTGTCACCTTCTGAAAGTTTCGACCCTTTAATTCCGATTATAAGAAATTTTTGTCTCTCGTACATTATTTTCATTATACCTTTGAAGAATATATACGAAGTAAAAATAAGATAAATTTATAGACGCTTGCCGCACAATATAGAAACGCTTGGCAAAATAGATTTCTTTTCGGTTGAAAACACATTGAGAATTGTAAAACCTCAAAAGTTTTCATATTTCACAAATGAAAAAAACAAGTATAGCGCTGATGAAATAACCAGATTACAATTGCAGTGAAAAAGTATCTATCTCCAAAATTGGAAAAAATATGACTATAATTCCAAAGCTTTTCCATTTTGTGCTGCCACTAAGTAATGCTGAAGTTGCAAGAACGTTTTAAAACATGAGTTTGATTAAAGCAAACACAGAAACAAAATGAGTTTAGTTATGTTGAATTCGCTTCTGACAATAAGAAGTCGTCTTAAGCGGCTGAATAAATGCTGTCATGACTTTTAAATAAACAACGATTTCTTAAAATTAATGAACACAAAAAATATTTATGAGTGTAGCAAAAATAAGAATTCATCTTCTGAGGACGAAATCATAGATTTTGAAGTCTAGGGTGATTCGTACACCTGTTGGACGTTAAAAATTTAATAAAAAAATTGGAAAAAATTTAAATAAATTTTCATCGGCCAACATTTTGGCAATTCGTATTTTTGGCGAACCTATAGCCGTGCCGTCATTTTAGTAGTGTGAAAAATACTTCTTACTTTTTAACGATCCCTTACCGCCAAGTGGCAAAACAAAAGTTAAAACAAAACGTATTTTTGTTATTAAAAATATAAAACGAACTATAAAAACAGTATTATTTATGTACCTCTTTTGTACCTCATTTTTTTTTGTTAGTTAGTGTAGCTTTTTTATAAATTTGTTTAAGTTTGTCTGTTGCATAGAGAGCTGTTTCGGCCGTTTTTGGTAATAAAACGAAGATTTATTGTTTTTTTCATACCTACGCGTTTCGACCCGACAGCGCCATACTCAGGGTATTCTGTTTTTATTAACAATAAACATGAAAAATAGCAAGTAGTTATAAACACATTCAATAATTTTCTCTCAATACAATATTTTTTCATTGCATGTTGCCTCACCATGTAATGATATTTACAAAAATATATATGTAGCTAAATCCGTAAGTTTCTCCTTACTTTGTACATGATTTTATTACATCAAACAAACATTAATACATATAACATTTATAACACCAGCGCCAGCCATTTAAAAATATATCACAGTTCTTTTCCCTTTTAATCGTCAAGCTTATTAATTTGTATTACTTTATCACCGCAGTATATGCACTATTTGTGTTGTTTATATCTTCTTTGAAGTTTATGACGTTCCTCAGCTGTTGTTGTATACGTAAGGTTTCCAGTGTTAGTCGTCGTTTTTCTTTTCGCTCTATGTCCAATATTCTAGCGTTGGTGAAATCAGCTGTGTGATTTTGCTTGTCAGGTGTTTTGCAAGTGCTGTTGTATCCTTTTTGTTTTTGGCGTCCATTTCATGTTCATGTAGTCTTATACCCAACGCTCTTTTTACAGTGCCAACGTAGCTCTTGTTGCATTCGGCATTTTCGTTGCCTTTACACTTAATTTCATATACCACATTATTCTGATCTTTTTGAATTCTATCTTTAGTTTTTGTAAATATTTTGTTTAGCGTGCTATGTGGTTTGTGAGCATAACTTATGTTTTCCTTTTCTACAATTCTTTTAGTGTTTGATTGTTGGCAACCCTGGTACGTATGTAACGCCTATATATTTTTTTGTTGTTGAATTCTCTTGCTGTGTATTTTTATTGTTATTCGAACTTTTAATATTATTTGTTGTTGTTTCAATGAGCCGTTTTACGAGTGCATCCGGGTAGCTGTTTTTGAAAATAATATTTTTTTATTTTTCATTGTTTTCTGCTGTAATTCATTGTCGCTTAGGATCTTAATTTTCCGAATTAAGCTAATAACAGTATTTGTTTTTTTGTTTCCATGGATGTTTGAGTGGTAGTTTATTATTCTACCCGATGCAATAGTTTTCGCATACCAATTCAATGCAATCTTTCTATTTCTCCTATGTATCTCCACGTCTGGGAAGGAAATCATGTTATTTTTCCCTTCTTCTTTCGTAAACTGTAGTTTGGTATGCTGCGCGTTTAAAGTGTTCAGTATGTCTTCCACGTCCTTTGTCTTTACTATTGCAAATATGTCGTCTACATATGTTTTTATGTATTTGACATGTATGTTTTTGCTTTTCAATTATTTTTTAATTTTTAATTAATTGTTTAAGTTTGATTTGAAATAAATGTGAAAACTTACATTGAAAAATATACATATACTTTTAGCTCTTTTTCAGCGGGTTTTGGATTTTCTTGAAGAAATTTAGCTCTTTCTAGCCCTTTTTTTCTAGAATCCTGCCCCTAAGAAATTTTTTTTCTGGCAACACTGCTCATGCGTGGTTAGTTGCCAGCTATATACATGTATATCTGTAGTCCACGCCTCTACCATAGCCATATTCGTGTGTATGTGTGAGTAACTACTTCGGCTGATGACTACATATTTGTGTGTGTGAGATATCCCTTCGTTGCCTTCTACATAAGACTGGCTGCATTATTGTTGTGCATTTATTTAGTAGCAGCTTAGTGATGCTAATATTCGTCACACTATCATACTTGACAATTTCAATTTATTTAATAATTTGTACAAGTAAGACTATTGTCTCTTAAAGTAAATCAACATTTGGAAATAAAACTAGTACGTATATATGTATATGTTAAAATACGATTACAAAATAATAATAATAATAAATTACTTAACTATACAAGTTTAAGTGAGCTATGATAGCAAAAGAAAGGAGAAGAAAAATTATATAAATCATACTAGACATGTATTTATGTATTGTATGGATAGATTGACTATATAGATAATTTAATTGTACAATATTAATAAAATGAAGTTGTGGGAAACAGTTATATACTTTTTCCTGCTATTGCAAATATTCAAATAATGCCAATTTAAAGCGTCTACTATTGCGTTCATTTTTAATTTTATTTGGTAATGAGTTCCAAAGTTTTACAGCACTAACAAAGAATGTTCTAGATGATGTGAGATATCTATACCATGGAACAATTGGATTGCAAGTTCTGTCTGATCGAGAGAAACTTAGATTTCTAAAAAGATAATCAGGATGCCTTCTATGAATTAGTTCATTTAAGAAGACTAAATTGCGGTAATTTAAAAAATTTACAAGGCTGCAATTAAGGATTTTGATGGAGAACTCCGATTTATGGTCAAATTTGCGTTTGGAAAAAATATATCTAGCACAGTTATTCAAAGCAAGTTACAACTTTCTCTGTGACTCACAATCAATATTGCTGAATACGGTCGCCCCAAATGATATCAGTGGAAATATAAGCGTTTTCACCAGCTTTAATTTAACATTGATTGGCACAAAGTCCGCAGTGTACCACAACTTTCTTAATACAAAGTATATTTTGCTCAAAATATAGTTTATATGGTCCTTGCACCCAAGATAAGAATTTAATTTAAACCCAAGACTAGTAACAACAGGCTCATAACTGATTGACGTGCCTTGAAAGAAAAGTGATGGCAATGTTTCAACCAATTGCCAGGAATATGTAAAACATGTGGCCTTTGTCTTGGACGCGTTAAGGTTTAGTTTGTTATCATTTGCCGAGGAAGAGATGAAAACTAAGTCCTCTGATAAACCAATCGGGCGAGATAAATATACCTGAGCGTCATCAGCATATAAGTGTATCGATACACTCCTGCAGCAATAAGTCATATCATTAATAAACATCGTAAACAAAATCGGACCAAGTATTGATCCCTGTGGCACCTCCTGAAAAATGCAAAAAACATTTTTTTAGGGGACAACATTTTTGAAAAATTTTCAGATAGCCGAATGACAGAACAAAGAAAAATTTAGAGCGAGGCAGTTGACGGCTTACTTCACCTGTTTATTCCACCATGGGTTACGACCATGATTCAATTACTAGAGGTTTGTTCTCCAATGATGACAGAGCTTTGACACTCCAAAATTGAAAAATGTGGTCGGGTTGCTTTTACGAAGTAAGGAAAACTGGCAATAATTCAATCCCCTTCAGCGGAAATTGTAGTAGAAGAGTAGTTTTAGTAGTATATTAGTAGTGATAGTAAATTTGTAAATGACAAAAGGTTTTGGGGGAAATAATTCGAATTCTACTAAATATTTCGTGAATTGATAAAGATTTATGTTGGTTTGGTCATCCTTTCAGAATTTGTTTGAAGAATGTCGTACGTCAGAATTTTATTCAATAATACACTATCTCAAAATGTGTTTCAAAAACTCCTTATCTGAGCATAAGTTCAATGCATTTTGACATAAGAGGAAGTTAATGAAAAGCGTTCTGAGATAAGACGTTCTTCAACCTTATTCTGAAATAGGGCATTTTTGAGCTAATCCTGAAATGGGAAATTTTTTAAAAATATTTTGAGATAAAACGATTTCGAACTGGCAGCAGATACACAGTGGACCGAAATTGAAAAATTGGGACTTAGGAATTTAAATGTTCATTTTCGTATTCTGTGATCTTTTTCCATAATTTATTGTTATATGAAATTTTTTCGTAAATCCTAATTTAAAAAAGTTATATGACACTTTTAGTAACCGGGTTTCATATCGACATACCCTAACGAGCATATGTGCACATCTAGGTTTTTTTTACAATTTCCAGCAATTCACTAAAATAATTTTTACTATTTCTCAATAAAAATATGTATCAAGGTCTAACCCAGAAGCTTTCAATTTTATTTTAAAAATGTGTGCAAAATTCGCGAAAACTCGACGAATCTTAGAGGTTATACAGAGTTAATAGTTGGCCATGAGATCAAAGTGACGCTTAGATTTACTTGCTATAGAAAAGGTTACAAAGAGTTGATAGTAGGGCATGAAACAAAAGTTAAGAAAATTATTGAAGTTTTTGGGCATTAAGTTTTTGGAAGTGGAAGCAAAAGGAAGCAGTGCGCGTCAAACTAACTTAAATTGCAATAAACTATCGACTATGGTACAGAAAACTAAATATTTTAGTTTCTCAATTTCAATTGGTTACACATACGACATATGATACGCAACATTTACTTAAAATAATAAAAATTGTTTTTTTTTAGTTTTTTTTGTTGGTCATATACCTATATATATATTTGGAGATTTCATGGACTATTGACCGATCGAATAATTTTTGCTTTTAATTACCCTTTTGGTACTAACGAACAAGCTGGAATAGCTAAATTTTTGATTTGAAACGTTTTTGGATTTTTAAATGTAAATTGAATATAAAAAAATTAAATGTATAATATTATTCCGAATTTAGTGCAAACTCCGCTTATTTTACACCTTCTACTAAAGTTCGCATCGCTAAACTGTTGAATAAATAACTCCAATATTTAATAATCCAAAATGGTCTTTATTAGACTACTTTAAAAGTAATTCACAAAAACACTTATACTCGCAACCAATAGCGTGCTTAAATCAAACTGATTGCTATTTACTCAGCTTTCGCTCCTTTAATACCCTCTGCTATCTTGTTCGCATACTTCTAGGCGTTTCTTCTTCTAGAATTTACTACTTGTTTACCAGCTATAAACTTCCAAGCTATAAACTACAGATGCACGTTTATAGCTTCTCGCATAGCCATATGCGCGTGTATATGTGAGTAATACCTCCACCGATGATTGCATACTTTTGTGAGTATCTCAGATATATGCGAGTGTTTGTGCGTATTTTATGTACATACATATGTGTGTATGTGCGATTTGTTTATGTACATATGTGTAGACATAATGATTAATTTGTTTATGTACATACAAATGACTGCTTAGTATCGGCTTAGAGATGATAGTATCCGTTAGTGTTGCTAATATTCGTCACAATCACCCTTATTGCCATTGTCGTCGTCGTCACTGATCGACGACGACGTGTTAAATTCGGTATTGCCATCGTCGTTTTAGACGTTATTGACGACCATCGACACATGTTTGGTATTGGCTAAGCAAATTTGCTGTCGTCGTCGCCCTCACACGACGCCATTTGTGTCGACACTGTTTTTACTGACGACAGAAGGAAAATTTTTAAGTAAAACATTTCTCTATTAATTAATTAAATATACAAATATGTAATATGCATTATTTTTTTAGATATTCAAAATGAAAATAACGAGTGCGCAACATTCGAGGTTCTTGGGTAATTCTATACGACAGCATGACACTGCTAATACGCGTCCAAAATATCGAGAGAGGTGTCAAACGACGCGTCTTGACATCAGTATTAATAATCCAAAACCGGAAAATAAAAATTTTAACTCGTTCAAAAGATATTAACGAAAAACCGAAAAAAAAACCCGCGGGTACCTCCGAAACCGGGGTGGTATCTATAGTATTTTTGCGCAGAACACCTTTCTGCGTTGGCGCTCTTCGGGCGCGCTTATAAAAAATTACCCTGGGTGGGTCCAACACCGGTTTGGAGACCAAAACTATATCCGCGCAAAACACTTTGTTCACAATTTTTTCTGTGGGTACAACATTACAACAACCACATGAAAATCGCCAACTTCAACTGCAAATATCTCCGGACAGAGATACAATTTTTATTTATTTTTATTCGGATTATTGTTGTCGAGATTAATATGCGTCTTTTGACACCTCGATATTTTTGGACGCGTATTAGCAGTGTCATGCTGTCGTATAGAATTACCATTTTCGTCACTAGAGCTCGCACTACTGTCATAATAAAACATTTTTGTAAAATCTTGAAATGAAATATTTAAACAAATCTCGAATCGCGAAAAGATACAGAAATAGTAAAAAAATCGAACAGCTGATCCAGAAATAGCAGAGATGGTATATTTCCCTTCGTTTTATCGATAAATTGGCGTCGTCGTATCAACAAGCTAGGCAATACCGATTTGGTGTCGAAGTGACGACGATGTCGACGACGACAATGACAATAAGGGTGAATATGAATTATCAAATATTTCTGTTTTTAAATATTACCCAGAATTAAAAAGTGCGCAATACAAACATTAAAAAAAAATAATTTTTCTGTTTTTAAATTCTACCCAAATTAAAAGTGATTCGCTATACTTAAAAAATACAAAAAAAAACACGAACCTTTTCGAACCATGAAACCGAGTATATTGCATAGTATATAACCATAACTGTATAAATAAATTAATCAAGTTTTAAGGAAATGTGAGGAAAATAAGTTAACGGTAAAAAGGGTGATTTTTCCCATACTTAAAATTTTTTTATTTGCTATAACTTTTTTATTTAAGACTTTATGAAAAAATACTCATATATAAAAACGTCATGTAATGAGACTTACAATCGATCCCCATCAAAGTTTTTGTGTTATTAACTAATATTTTTTCTATTTCCCTAAGTCCACTGAAAGCCAAATCCAGACCACTGTGCGACATGGGGAGATACTCTACTCAGCAGCCGCAATGAACTGACAAAAAAATAAAAGAAAATGGCTTATTGTCTTAGAACTTTATATTCTGGCCTTAACTTTGACAGAAGAGTTAAGCTTTTGTGCGGCCCTGCTTCACAGGGAAACCTCTTTTCCCTTTAAGTGTTCATGGAAGTGAACGATAAATTTTAAATTGGTTTAGGTTTGGTATGTTCATAGGTTTACGAACGTGCACGATTCCTTGATGTCCGTACTTTTAATAAAATTACCTATGTTCAGCTTTAAATTAGGCTTGGTCAGTTATAGCAGATGTAGGAAGTGCGGGTTGTAGGAGGAAACGAAGGAGCACGTTTTGTGCTCATGCCCTGCGCTTGTCAGGCTAAGACTCCAGCTATTACGAGTGATACAGCTGTCAGATCTAGAAGCAGCAAGTGACGTAGGTCCTAAAAAGCTTCTAATATTTAATATTTATAAATATGTCCTGGGTTTTGATAGAGGGTTTCAGTTTGGTTGTTAAATAAACTTCTGGTAATACTACGGACTCATTCAGTCTATGTGAGGTCTTCATAGACCGCTCAATTCAACCTAACTTAACCTATGTTCAGCCACACTATTAGATCATGGCATCATCATAAACTGCGGCGCAGTTCGATTTTGACATTCGTCCATTGAATTTACAAAAACAAAGTACATGGCACCTTTATTTATGTCTGTAGGTATGTCACCATGCTGCCACCTTGTATGGTGCCGCCATGCTATTAGGAGAGGTCTATGTGTCATTACCACATCTGTCAACTTTTTTTGTGTTTTTGCTGTTTAATTCAAATTTTAATGAATTAGTAAAATTTTAATTTGTTTACATATTTTTTCTATTTACAGTTAATTGCGGCATAGACTACAAGCCACAAGAAATTTTAAAGAAGAAAAAGTGCAAAACTCAACATTGCAAATTTGCAAATAAAAATGGAGTAACATTAGTGAGCAGCGGCAGCATTAACAGCAAAAACTATATCTACCAACTACAACAACAGCTGCCAGTCTGCGCTGCAGCAACAGTGTATTTTATAATTACATATTTAGATATAAAAAATAAGTTTCAATTTGACGGAATTCGACAGCGTTGAAGAGTTTGTGTTTTTTACAGCATTTTGTGCACATTGATTAGCTTTTTCTTTCTTTTAACACCGTGTACCTATGTATGTGTGTACCGCGTTGGCTCTGTGTGCAAAAACTTAAGAACTGTACTACATACGCCTATTACTATAGGCTCATTCCATTTCAAGACACCCGATCCGCGCAGAACATGATTTTTGATTTCGATGAAATTTTAATATGTTGTTCTTTGGTCAAAATAATGAAACATGTTTTCTTTTTTGCCTCAAAAAATTTTTTTTCGGATTTATCGGCAATTGAATTCTATAAAATGCAATCGATATTTTATTCACCTATTTCTTCAACTGTCAATAAATTTGTGAAAAAATTAACCGATTTTCATGATTTTTTCTTTGAAATGTTCGGTATTACTTTTACTTTTACATATATAAATCTATAAACAATAGCATATAGTTTAAAAAGTATTTAGTAAAAAATTTATGGCTTTTTTCAAAAATTTATTTCTCAAAAACGGTTATTTTTTTTTGTTTAAACTTTTTCTATATTGAGTTAACAGTTCATATTTCAACTTGGCCAAATGCCTATTAGCCAAAACTCGTTGTTTTCGAGATATGCATTTTTGAATATTAAACATTTTTCCCCCCATTTATTGATGCAATGCATTACAGCATACAATAACTATCAAAAACTAATCGATTCTCATGATTTTTTCTTTGAAATGTTCGTTATTACTTTTAATTTTATAGAAATTTATAAACAATTGCATAAGTTAAAAAAATTATTTGTTTAGTATTTAGTAACAATTTATGACTTTATTTTCACAAATCAATATTTCAAAAAACCGTTTTGTTTTATTTAAACTTTTTTCTATATCGAGTGAGCAGTTTATATTTCAACATGGGTAAATATCCATAAGCCAAAACTCTTTGTTTTCGAAATGTGAATTTTTGAATATTAAACTTTTTTTCGCCATATATTGATGCAATACATATCAGCATACAAGGCAATCAATGCCAAATGCTTAAAATTAATTAAAATATCACATTTATTATTGAAAACCTTCGTTTGTTAATATTTTTCAGAATATGGCAAAATATTTCACTAAACCTCCAATACCGTTGTTGTTGTTGTAGCAGTGACCTCCGCTTCCCAAGGCAGTTGGTTCTATGTACCGGAGCGACTCGGGATTTTTCCCGACCAAGGACTGTCATTTCAGTGTAACCCCGTTTAATTCGTTATGTCTTTCCCTCCAATACCGTCACAAGAGTCTTTGCCATGTCCTGTTACAAAATCACTGTAATTCTGAAAAATAATAAAGAAATGAATGCTTTCAATAATAAATGTGATATTTTAATTAATTTTAAGCATTTGGCATTGATCGCCTTGTATGCTGATATGTAGTGCATCATATATGGCGAAAAAAAGTTTAATATTCAAAATTCATATTGCGAAAACAACGAGTTTTGGCTAATAGGCATTTGGCCAAGTTAAAATATGAACTGTTCACTCATATAGAAAAAGTTTAAACAAAAAAAATAACATTTTTTGAGAAATAAATTTTTGAAAAATGTCAAAAATTTTTAGTAAATACTAAAAAAAAATTTTTTTTAACTATATGCTATTGTTTATAAATTTATATAAAAGTAAAGTAATACCGAACATTTCAAAGAAAAATCATGAAATCGCTTAATTTTTGACTAAGTTATTGACAGTTGAAAAATTGGTGAATAAAATATCGATTGCATTTTATCAAATTCAAAGGCAAACAAAAACACGTGTTTCATTATTTTTACCAAAGAACAACATATTAAAATTTCATCGGAAATCAAAAATCATGTCCTGCGCGGACCGGGTGTCTTGATATGGAAAGGGCCTATATATGTCCATCTATATATATGTACCATGAAAACAAAAAATTTATACGAAATTTATTTCGATTATTAAATGGTAAATTTATTAAAACTTATGAACATACACAAACAATGTGTATAGATAACAAATCAATTGTCTCTGCTGTTGCATTTTTTGCTATTAATAATATACTATATATAAAACATAATTTTTCTCTAAATTTTTTGATACTTTAAAGCAGTGGTCACCAAAATTGAAACTGTGGCTGTGTGAGTAAAACTAATGTTGTTAGTCGTAGTGATTTAGTTGGTGATAAAAAATCAATGAGGTGGAACGTATGCGCGCATGTTTTTTAACACACAAAAAGTAATTCGTAAATATGCGTTACAAATACTACTTCATTGCTTGAGTGTAACGAAAAATTTAAACAAAATAAATTGTTAACATTAAACCATGAAAACATTTTGCGCATGAGCATTTGTTTGCAAAATATTTTTTCGCAAATGCGCAAATAAACATAGCCTCATCATCCGATGTTGCTATTCTGCTTGTTCAGCGCCGACTAAACAAAAGAGAATAATGATATGTGTAAAGTGAGCGCGAACAATTATTTCACTAGCTGACGACCACTGCCTTAAAGTAATGTACTTGCACGCAGTTCACCATAACTTACATACATACTATAGATACACTTGATTTTTCTTAGTTCTAAAGCTTATTGTATAAATATTTGATTTTCTTATGACTTAGTAACAAAAAATTTTACATTTAAAGAAAATATTGTGGAATGCAAATTTATAGAATTTCTGTAAAATGTTTAAAAAAGTAATAATAAAGCAGAAGAAGAGATAACACACTTTGTAAAGTGTACGTAAAATAAAAAAACTGATAAAACTGAAAACGTAAAATAAATATATATAACTAAAAATTACGAAAATATCATTTTTTTAATTTACATGTTTGCTGTTTACATACTAATGCGTTATTTGTAAAAATAAACAAAATAAAATGCAAGGTAGCTGATACAAACAAAAACTAAACCTTTGAGGAACCGAAAAAAGGTGTAATAATAAAAGAAAACCAAAAACTAGCGTCAGTACAAAAAAAGAAGAAAACTAAAACAAAATTCAAAAAATTATAATGACTTTATTTTGTAATATTTGGCATAAATTGTGAATAAAAAGTGACGCATAAAAAAAAACCACACAAAATTTGTCTACAGCAAATTAATTATTAATAATAAAAAAAGTAAAGGGGCGGATGTGCGAATTGTGTTGAAATGTGAATGGAGCAAATAAGTAAAATAAAGTAATAATAATACAAGAAAAAAAACAAAATTATATATCCTACCATTATTTCCTGCTTATATTTGGAATTTTATGTCGTTGCTTCAAACCGCCGTTTTATGTGATGCCGCATCACCTTGCGAAACCTGACATTATCACCGACTAAATCATCGGCGACCTTATTTACAACATGGACGTCCCAAATGTCGACCATTTTGAACATCCACGTCAATAGCACTACGCTACCGACTGTCTCAGACCCCAAAATCTTGGGTGTGACGTTTGATCAGGACCTACATTTTGGTGAACATGCAGTCGCAAGTGTACCGAAAATCGAGAGCCCTAATAAAATCCTCCAAATCTATTGCTGGCAGTACTTCGGGGAAAAGATAAAGGAATGCTCATTACCACTTACAAAGCAATTGGCCAGCCGATTGCATGCTACGCGTCCCCGATATGGTCGCCAAGCCTAAAGACTACTCACTGGAAGAAGCTAAAGGCCTGCCAAAATACTGCCCTCCGAGCCGCCACAGGATGTCTTCTTATGTCCCCAAAACACCATCTACATAATGAGGCGAGAGAATACTCTCCATTAGGGGGAGAAATGAAATGCTAACCAAACAGTTCCTGTTGAATACCCAGAAACCTGGCCATCCCAACAGACATTTGACTGATGAGCCAACACCGCCCAGGGGCTTAATGTGTCATCTCCGTAAACATACGGAAATACGGCACCTGAGAACACAGCCGTATAAAGCCAAAAAACACAAGCAGGGGCCCGTATTACGTGTTACGATCAGTGACTGAAAACCATTTTCATTCAAGCGGTAACTATGCAACTGTCAAACTTTTTCTAAAATTTATAATAAGTTATGGATCTAATGAGTACTATTTGTTGCTAGTTTAAATGTGCCATTAATCCGACCCACCATTTCAGAGCTATTGAGATTTAAAAAATTTGTTTCGATCACGGATCGTAACACGTAATACGGGTCCAGGTCCTCAGTGAACTCCACAAACAGGCGTCGGACCTCTATGCCAGGAATTGCCCGGTGAATCCTGTACTCAAAGAACAATACCGTAAACTTGCAGAGAGGAACGCACACTCCCTAGGGAAACGCGAGTCACTCTACCTCAACTTCGATCTGGATACTGTAACAGTTTAAAATCTTACCTATACAGAATCAACCGCGACATACAAAAAGTATGTTCTGCTTGTAACGTGTCCCCACATGACACCAACCATTTCTATAACTGTATTGTGGAACCAACGCCTCTAACACCCCCCTATTATGGACTGCATCTATTGAAACAGCAAGTTTCATTGGACTCCCGTTAGAGGATATTGATGATTATTGACCGGTCACACCTATTGGATGGGGCGAAGCACTGCTACAACAGCACCAACAACAAGTCGGCCGCCATCGTTATTTGAGGGTTAGTGATGCACGAAACCACACAAGATTGCCACCGCTGCTTTTACCAAAAGGAGCAATCTTGCGTGTATGAGATCAAAAGTAGCAGATAGACTGATGTCTACCGCGGTAGGCAAGAGTAAGAGGCGTCTAAAATCAACAGATATAGATAAATAGGCATGGTCATATCAAATCGTTGCCTAGATGATCGTGATATCCGCTGCATGATGCTAGTTTCCGTAACGTATTATCAAAGGACTATGAACACCGATAACACTCCACTTCGGGGAGTGTCTTTATTGCTACAACAACAACAACAACGAAGTATAGCAATAACATAAAATTATGTGACATTTACTGGAGTGGCTATGCAAATAAGCGCAGTTCGTTTTCAGACCCTTGTCAAGTACTTCCGTTTACGCATTTGAATGAAGGTCATGCCGCTATCCGCATAAAGCCGAAATTCCGACGAAGAGATGAAAGACGCATTATATGAACAGGCTCGGCCACTTCAACGCCTGGGTGGATGGACAAAGGTGTTCTTGCGCCCATAGTCGGGAAGGTCAGCCTCCATGACGAAAACCGTGCTAAACATTGCATAGAAAGTTGTTTTATATACTTAGGTGCACAATTAGAGCCCCATAAAGAGACTCGGATCAACTATCTCGTCTCAATCAAAATTCGCATCCGCTTCTGCGCCTAAAAGCTAGCAAAAAAAATGCAATAGCAAAAAGGTGCGAAATTTGGCTAACTCAAGCACAAGACGAGTCTATACCCTTCCTTACTTGTTTTATTTTGGTTTTGATTTCATAATAGAAATATAAGAAACTGTAATATATTTGGTAATTCCATACGACAGCATGACACTCTTAATACACGTCCAAAAATATCAGAGGGGTATCAAAAGATGCGTTTTGGATCCAGGATCGCGAATCCGAAAGCGGAGGTAAACAATTTTGGGTGTGTCAAGAGATATTTGTAAAAGAAAATTTTGAAAAATTGTATGTGGTTGTTGTAATTTTGATGATTTTGTGGTACCCACAAAAAAAATTGTGAACATAAGTGTTTGCGCGGATATAGTTTTGGTCTCCAAACCGGTGTTGGACCCACCCAAGGTAATTTTTTATAATCGTGTATTCGTTTTTCTACGAACTGGCTCACCTACTACATACATGTTTTGTGCAGACCCAAAAATTTATCTGCTAAGGCGGACGAACTTTTGGTGCCAAGGTAATGCCGAGGGACAATCAATACCATTTATACAAATTTTCTTAAATATTTTTGAGGGATAGGCCAACACACTAGCTCTACACCACGGCGAAAGACTTTGACCGTTCAGCCGGTAAATTCAGCCTCCACGAATTATCATACTCCAACTGGACGATGATGTTTAGCTAAGCTGCGAAGAGCTACTACGTTTTTGCTGGCGTGGGCAAGTTATGGGAAGATCTCCACTGGGTTCGGAGAAGCAGGTGGGGGAAGACTTTGATCTCTCTTGGTACCCGCTGCTGGCGTCAGATATCGGGAAACAGCATTAGCTGGAGTGACTTGTTACGCTACAGCCAGCATCTCCTAAGCGGTTAAGCGCCACTTAAAAAATGTATCATCCAACCGCGAGGAAAAGGGCCAAAACAAACCGAAGAATACCTCCAAAATCATTTTTTCCGCAGTAGCGAAGACACTTAGGCTGCTGATCTCTTATAAAGTGAAGTTTCAGCATATTTAAGGCTTAAAGACGTATCAACCAAGTGAAGAAGGATGAATAAAAAATCAATAGGGGTTGACTCCAACATTCGCTTCTTAATTAGAAGAGGTTAAGAAGTAAGGTCTTTTCTTTTGTCCATTTGCAAAATAGGACGTGTTGAGGCATCCATTATATTGGTAACTAATTTTTTTGTCATATACATACACAAAAACCGATTTCAAAACTTCGAATATTTTTTCACTTATTTCATAAGCATTCTATTTTTTTTGGGATTTTAAAAAAGTGAAAAATGTTAAACCAACAATTTTTTTGTGTTTACTTTGGTTTGTCATTTTCTCAAAGTTTAAGAGTGATTTAAAATTTTTTTTAAAATCGAAAAACCATTATGGCCGCCAGAAGAGTAAATGGTTTTACCTGGTAATATTTATACCATGGTTAGGATAACATCACCTGGTACTGAATTCGCCTTGCTCAAGCATAAGTCAACCACAAAATTGGTAAACGTCGATCAAGATAGCTGGTATGATTAGAGATGGGATTGTACCGGGTATTTACCATTTTATGCGTAAATACCAGGAAAATACCCGGAATATTCCTTATCTGTATCTTTTTTGGGTATTTAAAAATCATTTGAATCGAGGCTGCTTGGAATTACAATTCAGCTATTTAATTTATACGTCATTTGAAATAAAAAAAATTTCGTTTTGATTTTAAGCAAACAACCCAGCAAACACTCGGGGTCAACAATTAGTCTGAAAGGAGTCCAAACTTTGGATCGTTATGAACTCATTTAGGAGCCTGAAGTGAATGCTATGTGAATTCAAGCGCTCTCATATTTTGCCTCTGACATAAGTCTTATACAGGCCTCCTTCCGATATCATATACATATGAGCCTTATTGGCCTCATATACTGCTAATTTTGAGTTCTTTAATGAATAGGCAGAAAATTGTTGTGATAAATCTCTCATGAGGATAAGATAGGAATGAAATTAGTATTAGTTGAATTATATTTTTCCCAAATTATTAAATAAATTATAAATTAAAAATTGCTTCAAATAAATGTTTTCATACATTTAAAGCAACTAGGGCAATCCCCGCCTAACTCATACGAATCATTCGAAATTCATTCAAAATAAAAAATAAATAGAATTTTGTGTGGAAATTGTTCAAGTCCAAGGTGTTCAAATGAAAATATCTAGCATCAATACAGCGGGTCATTTTTTTTCTCAACGGAATATCATAGAGAGTAAAATTTTGCGTATGTGGTCTTCCTTGCGTGCAAAAATATGATCCAGAACAATTTTTTTGCACGGTTTTTGCAACAATTTTAAAAATAGAAATTTATTTCACAGAAATAAAAAATGTGCTCTGAAATA
This sequence comes from Eurosta solidaginis, assembly GCA_029619165.1. Lineage (NCBI taxonomy): Eukaryota > Metazoa > Arthropoda > Insecta > Diptera > Tephritidae > Eurosta > Eurosta solidaginis. The sequence continues at coordinate 44,724 of JARSSU010002168.1, forward strand.
GTTTTTAATTACAAACAAATTGGTGTTTGAATTGTCAAAATCGGTGGAGCCTATCGGCTGCTATTCAACTTTAAAAGAAAAAGGACAAAGAAAATTCAAATGGCGATAATTAAGGATACAGTTTTTTCTGGAAAAATCGAAGACGAGCTTTGTTTGTATTATCGATAGCTATCAAATAATACTTCTATTGCTCAAAAATAAATTAAACGTTTTTAGTTGATCCGTTTCAGAAATTTTGACTCTGTGTCTTTAAACATAACATTTACATATTTACATTGCTTTATTAAAATTATATAAGCATGAAATGTACACATCCAGTGATGATAAAAGTACCAAATAAAAAAATACAAAAAGTATTTAAAAACAGAATACATACATACTTTCGAAAATACTTTGAAATCGAAAGCTTACGTGTTGGTATTATTAAGTGCTTGTACGCAGATCAAAAGAAGAATTTTGCATTTTTCTTGAGCATGAAAATAGCAGTAGGCACAAAATTTTGGCATTTCACGATGCATGGCAATTTATACATGAATACCGCTTTTATAAAAATAAAACAAAATTTATGAAACTTTTTGATTTCACCCCTTCCTTTATGGCAAAGTTGAAATCGAACGAATTGGAAATGCAAGGTAGAGACACATTTTCGGTGGCTTGAGCAGCTAGACCGCAAATTTAACCAAAACTACAGGAATAATGTTTCAAACCCGGGACAAACTCCTGTAATAACGAAACGAAAGAATGTCTTTTTTTCTTGTTTCGTAAAATCATACTGATGTGTGCAGATTTAAAGCTTAGCAGCTGTCACTACAGCCCAAGCCTTTAGTAGTTAATAATAGCTATCATCCGGTGGCAAAATCCTGAGCCAGATACATATGTAAATAATTTTGCATGTAAATGCAACAACAACGATTTGAGCCAGATAAATCCAGATAGAAGCCTGGTTCAATTTGTGAGCCAGATAATTTGTTAATTACTTCTTTAAACGTTGGAAACGCGGCCTTTAATATACCTACTTTTTCAAAAATATATATGTCGCTGTTTAGCCTTTCGCCGTATGAGTTAAATGAAAAACAGCAGCGACATCTGCCTATCACATTTCACGTGTGCGAAAATTTCACGACATCTGCTTCTCAAGTCTCTCAATGATCCAGAGCATTCCCTTGAGAATTGAGCGTGAGCCGGAGCTGTAAAACTTACTGAAAGACGGCAAATATCTAACGGTTGACTAGAAAAACCGATTCGGATTTTCACCGATAACAATCAATTTCCAAGCATAAAAAAGGATTTCGGCGCGATGTTTTTTCATTTTTTTGGCTAAGTTTAATTTGAAATATTTACTAACACTAAGATCGCTTACTGAGTCTTATTATTAAACGTTTTTCTGAAACTGAATTTCACATCCGAAGTAGATTTCGGGAATGATAAGTCTCTCGTGTCTGCTTTAGTTATCGTCCTGTTGCCAGATAGTTATCGACGTCCTATCGCATTGATATTGACAAGAACCGATATCTGCAAATTATCGCCATGTTATAAGCATATTGTTAAATTGCTATCGATAATCAATCACCCTTATCGCGAGTTTTTTTTCGCCCGAAAATATTCACAGTTTTTGTTCACCCTATCGCAGAGGGTGGCGAAAGAATTTTTCGTGGTCGAAAAAGATTTCACCTTATCGGCAACTCTTTGTTCGGTCGAAATGAACAGCGGGGAAACCCAAATTTGTTCACTTATATTTTACAGGCGAACGAGAGGAAAACAAAATGTAAGTAATTTTTTGTTTTGAAATTTGATACTCTTATAATTATATGTACTTCTCATGATGCAATTACAAGGTGACTGACGTTGGCAGCTTCTCTTTCTAATCCGCCATCTTGAACTCCCACTCTGAAACTCAATTTGGCTCTTTGCGAAACTACTTTTTCATTCAGAGGAAAAATTGTAGTAAAAACCATTCAAATCAATTTTTCTGGAAAAGTATGCAAAGACCACTTTTTTCTCCAATTCTATTTTGAGTTGACTTCTATAAATCAAATGCGTAAAATTTTTTATATAAAGTATTTTATATTAAACGAAATTGTTTGAATTTTAATATTTCCGTCGAAAGTAATGCAAGATGTTTTTTAATAATAATTCTAATACATGTTTTAACTATTTTATGTTTCTGCTTAACTGCTGTTTCAAGATGCACGTTTTGCAGCTCAATAGCAAGGTCTGACTTTGGCTATGGCGAGATAGTGACCCGTTTTGATATTGATTCTCGAATCCTGTGCATATCAAAAAGAATTAAAGCATGTGCCTTCCGCGTGTCGCGACATGGTCGATCTGGCTGCGTTGTTTTATATGTCTGATGTTTGGCGGCGCAGATGAACACAATATTGAAGAACAATGTACATATTTCACCTCATTATAGCGAAACATTCAAATAGAGCCATGAATCACACTATCTGCACCAGAACAATTTCTTTCATGCACACTGCAATAAACATCGCATGATGCTGCTTCCATCGCATCCTTTAATAATTCTTTACTTCAGTACAAATGTGTTTTTATGTAGCAGTTGCCTATGCAGCTCAAAACTCGCTCTGCATGAAAAAGTGTTAAAGCTCATACAGTTTAGCACTATACCTCTTTGGATGTTGTTGTAGCGATAAGGACACTCCGCGAAGGCCTTGGGGAGTGTTATCGAGTTGATGGTCCTTTGCTGGATGTAGATCCGGTACGTTCCGGTACCACCTCGGGAACGATTTGTTATGACCACATGGGACCTTCTAGGCCATTCCGCCCTCCCACGCCCTAGATCTATGAGAAGTTCGTGGTCGCCAGAGCCTCGGCTGTTAATGAAACAGGATTCGCCACGTATAGGTGAGGTTGACAATTGGGTTTGGAGAAGCTATATATTACGCTGGCAACCCCTTGAAAGGGTTGCGCTACACAACCCCTTGAATCTATTTGGTATTTTAGTCGCCTCATACGACAGGCATCCTACCGCGGGTATTTTCTAACCCCCTAACCCGCTGGATTATCCTTCGATACTCGCCGTCGGCATCACGTGCCCGACCATAAATCTTCCGGAAAACTTCTCTCAACACTCCAAGAGCCATCTTCTCTCGACACCGTCAATGATTCCCGAGCCATAGAGCACGACAGGCATGATGAGTGACTTGTAAATAATGATTTTTTTCGTCGGGATGGGACTTTACTTTTCAGTTGCCTACTTAGTCCAAGCATGTAGCATTTATTGGCAAGAGTAATTCTTCGCCTAAGGCATTTCCGATTGATTTCTAATCTGACATTGTTTTTTCTGTTAATGCTGGTTTCAAAATAGACGAAATCCTTTACAGTGTCGAAATTATACCCGTCAACAGTGACGTGGCTGTCTAGGTGCAATAGGGCCGATTCTTTCTTGGGTGACAGCAAGTACTTCGTATTGTCTTCATTTACCGCGAGAACCAATTCGTTAAGTAAAAAGAGAAAAAATTGTTTCCAAAGTACTTTGAGCTGGCTTCCACAATTTCGTTATGGTAAACAAGCCTATATATGGCGGCAGTCGCAGTGACCTATATTCACTTTTTATTTTTATAAACAAATGACAAGATATTAGTTTCGTTACTATTTTGGATTAAGCAAAAAAAAATAAAAAAAAATTAAGTGCTTTGCTATAAAAAAGTACTCGATTTAATACTGTTTTACAAAGCGGCCTCTTCTGTTCTTCCCCTTTCTCTCATCATTCGTATTAATTGGGAGCTTTCAAAATGAGCTGTCACTACATAGACCACCTTGTCGTTATTACATCATGTGTACTTCTATTATTAGAAATAAATCAATAAATAATGCACAATCGTAAGCTGAGCGGAAAAAAGTGAAATTCCTGTATTGCTAAGTAGGTAAATTCTATTTTTTATGACAACGTATCAGTCGGCCAAGTTATCCATTGTGGACAAAGAAACGGTTCCAAAATGTTGAGCACCTCGCTGAAACAAGATTGGCTAAGACCCACTCCTTGGTCCTTTCCAACGCCTTTCCCTATGCGAAAAAATGAAGACATGTACTCAACTTTACAATTGGTGGAACTCCAAATTTGTGCTTCAATGGAGGCAAGGATTGGTAAGAAATCTAGCAAATATTAGAATGCCGGCTTGTTTACCCTGTAATATTGGTGAAAGCTAATTGAAAAAAATATAACTTGTTATTCAAAACTGTTGAAAATAGTAATTTTCAGCTTACAGTGAATCATTTAGCTTCAAAGGGTTAGAACTGTTCCTTAATTGCCTCCGAATCGCTTTCACATTTAAACATTATTTTATTTCTATTTTTGTTGTATTTTAAGGAAATATATGTATGCTTGTTTACAAAATTTACACAATTGCAAGTAAATTATTTGTTCATTGCTAGTTCACAATAGAGCATCAGCTGTTTCGAAGTGAACTTTTGTTCGCCCGAAATTGCCGATAGGCGGAAAAAGTTCACCCGAACAAAAAAAGTGAAAGCGAACATTTTTCCGCGTGAACTTCGCGATAAGGGCGAATAATTCACGCATAACAGACAGCTAACTCGTCTTTAGCACGCCAATAACAAATGGTTGAGAATTCAACAACTTTCCTTTGGGTCATTTGTGTAAGGATAATAATGGATCTTCATATAAAATTGTGGAGTAATCTACAAAAAGGTACCTATATATCATTAGCGCTACGTGAGCTAATCGGTTTATCGATAACTACTATCAATTTGTGTATATCTTTTGAGCCTAGCCAATGTTTCGCAATATTTATGTAGATGAATTAACAATTTATATAATATATAAAATACCATTCTTAACCCTTCAAGGCAAAAATGGGTACACAAATGAATTATCGGTACACAAATGACCCAGAACCTAAATTGCCCTATATCTCTTGAACTGAGCAGGATTTTCAAAACTCTTGTTTTGCATTATATAGCGACCAACTTGTAAAACTATTCACAATTGGACTCAAGGTTCTATCACAAACGGTTCAATTTCTACGTGCGATTTATCGGTTGATCGATCAGTGCTCAACTTCTAACTGCTTTTTGTGT